>AYJT01112355.1:0-17917 GCA_001278415.1 Ocimum tenuiflorum
GAATTGGGGAAAATAGGGAAGCAAGTTATGGATGGTATGTGGGAAACCGCCGAGAAGACTGCCCACACTGTCATACACTCTATTGCTGATGACGCTCACAATAGCAATAACAACCGCCGCCGCTTCGAGGAGGATCGGAGTTCAGATAAGTTTGTGGAGGATCTGAGACGAAAGGGTGGAGGCTATGATTTGAAGGGGCGTGTATGAGTTGGTGCTTGTTTTGCTGTTTCATTCGATCATTGGAGGAATTGAAGATGTTGATGTTGTCAGCGTAGAGTAGAGAGATGCTTATTTCATCATAATTGATCTGTTTTTAGCTATCTTTTTCCTTCTACGTCTAATAACTAGGAGGTGAAAGACGTTCATTGCATTTTTTTTTTTTTATCTGTATACCTCTGCGATAGCTTCTAATCCGGTTAACGCTAATTAAAAGCTCATGATGTGTGATTAAACTATCATAATGAACATAATCAATTTCCAGTACTCATCAGTGAACAACAGCAGATGGACCGCAATCTAGATTACAGATCTTCCCATAAAGAAAAACAGAATCAGAAATATGCTTCATGAGGAGACTCTGAGCACATACAAATTATTCAGCAACAAACACGCGTTGCAAATTACACTTCAAATTGGTGGATACTTGAAACTCGTGCATTGTGGTTGATAAGCCTTACGGCTGGCTTAATGCCACGAGTTGAATACAGAAAATCCAAGTTAAGAAGTTTCAATGTTTCATAAAGCATTCACTTGCAACATAAATTATCAGCAAAATTAAAGTAATTCTCAACAAAAGGGGGAAGGGAAAGAATCTGAATTGTTGCAGTGAAGAATATCAAAGTCATTCATATAGCGATATTAGATAGAAGTTGAGAGCATCTGAAAATGAGTGCTTCCGACACAATTTCTTCAGATTTACGGCCCAATTCTAGAATTTTAGCTTCCGTTTCACTGTCGCAATTTCTTTCTTTGAATTTATGGTGTTCGCCCGGAAAATGTTGATATTAATTAAAACTAGAAACTAGTTCACAAGATAACATTAACCAGCGTAACAACTCCAATTCCAATGCATCCTTCTTTGATTCAATCTCAAACTCAACATTATTTAACTCCTTTTCAGGCATCAAAGGAGGCTATGTTGACTTCACTAGTACTAGTACTAGCACTAGCACTAGCATTATCAGATTTCTCTATCTTGGAGATAGATGCATGTTTGACGGGTTGGAGCTGTTTTGATGCCCGCTGCTTATATGAATAAGTCCGATGAATCAAGCATTTGTGAGATTGGTTGGTGACATTTATTAATAGGACACAGATTTATTATAGAAACGGATCAACAGTCACTACTTGTAAAGCATCAAGTGATGGACCTTGGCACTCGTGTTCGTGACTTCACACTCATATCACTTAATTATCCTTTGCTAATTAGTTCCACGGGAATCCTAATCGCCCTAAACAATACCTTTTACCACTGACATTTTGAGATCAAGGCTAGCTGTAAGGAAAATGAATCAGTATTGAAGAAGCAACCCATTATATCCAATATACTCATCATGCATGGTGTTGCAATTGTGACATGGATGGACATGCTTGCCATTTGAGTTTGTGGTTCGAGCATCGAGCTATTAGAAATTCCTCCACCTTGAGGACATGGTTGATTTAAGTGTTGTGAGTTGATTCTATCATGGATGTCGTGATATCTAAGGCCGTAAGAGTTCTCATATTGTTGGATTTTTTAGGATTTGGAACAAGTTTGCTGGATTTAGTTATTTTAATTCATAGTTATCATATTGCTAATATGATTATTTAGTTGTCTTTTAAGTTGAATTCTCATCCCCCACTCAAAAAAAAAGTTGAGTTGACATCCCCTTTCACACAATGCAATAAAAAAAACTTTTTGTTTGATAGATCTTCGGATTTGTCTCGCAAAGCAGTGGATTATTGAGTTAAGTCGTAACTTGGAGCAAGTTCCTTTCAAATATCCAACAGAAAATTAGTAATTAATTGTCATGAATTAATTGGGAACAACTAAAAAAACAATTGTCATTGTAATATATATTTACAAATAAATAGTTACTGTTGTGCAACCCTAGATTCAGCTATGCTGATACAGCGTGCTTCATAGTTTGTTCCTTTCTATCCCTCAATTCCAATTCTCTTCCCCTTCCGCACCTTATCGACACCCGCTTTCGGAGGTAAGATTTCTGTTTCCTCTCTTCCATTTATCATCGGAAAAAGATTAATTCGAGTAACCTAATTCAAGATTGCGGATCTCCAATGAAAATCAATAAAATTGACAGCCGCTCCATCAAATTAATTGAAATTTCTTTGATTTCTAACTCTCTGTTTGATTTACTCGATGGATCTGAAGACGAGCTCAAGCTTTTAGTTATCCGTTGCGAAGCCAACACGCTGTGAAGACAAAAAGTAGAAGAAAGTAGCTTCTGATCATTGGATGATGATTGTAAACTCGACAAATTGCATATTTATAACGATTCCAGACTATTGTTCATCGTAAATTAGGGATATGATGAGTAACGAAGTGAGTTCAAATACGGACGACGCTCAAGTATCTCAAATTCATGAAGCCGCCGGCGCATTCGTGAGCGGGTGGATGTATGTGAATCAAAACAATCAGATGTGCGGCCCGTATATCCAACAACAGCTGTACGAGGGTTTGCATACTGGTTTTTTGCCGGGAGATCTCCCGGTGTATCCAATCGTGAATGGGAATCTCCTAAACGCAGTGCCCCTCAACTACTTCAAACAATTCCCCGACCATGTTGCGACTGGTTTCGTTTACTTAAACGTCAAAGAGTCTGCCGATGGTGTCCCTGTCTCCAACTCCGCCGATGGTGTCCACGTCTCCAACTCCAATACAAGTGATATAGATGAAAGCTTGCCTCTGGTACGTGTACCAAGGAGATCAGGAGTTATGCTTTTAACCTTAGGATCTGCGAGTTTGACAATTTTGTTTGTGTGACAGATAGGAGATGAATCTTGTTGGCTGTATGAGGACGAAGGGGGTAGAAAGCACGGGCCCCATTCTCTAAATGAGCTTTATTTCTGGTGTCATTATGGATATATCCATAATTCTTTGATGGTAACTAACATTATCTTCAGATTTGAATAACTTATAGTCCCTACTTCTGAAAGCAATGTTGGATGTTTATTTCGCAGTTGACAAATGAATTGATGTTATCGCCTTCGAAATTAATCACTCCAATAAATAATGTGTATATGTGTGGAAGTACCTGTATCGTTGTATGTGAAAGGGTGACATAGAATGTGTTTTGGACAATGAGAAATAATTGATCTATTTGTTTTACTGTACTGTTCATGCTTCTATTATATTTTATTCGCTGCTAATTAATTTTGGAAGTATAATATACGACTGAAGTATGGAGATTGCTACTGGTTGTATCGTACTTCTGGCACTTGCAGCTCTAAAACTGATTTTTTAGTCGATAAGAGTGCTGGAGAAAGTCACTCACCCCTGTGTGGAGTTTATAGTTTTGATATTAACTGGTATAAATTGGTTACAATAATGCAACGGATATTTGAAAGAGGATGGAATCATTATAGAAATCCTCAAATGTTTTCATTTGATGCTTTGCTTTATTATGAGTTATCTTAGCCGTTGAGCCATCACTTGTTACTCTAACGGTACACTTTTGCAGGCGTATCATGCTGAAAACAAATGTAAACCCTTGAATTTAGCAACACTGTTGAACACTTGGGGAAAGGCTAGAACTGGAGCTATCACTATGCATGATGACAATAATCAAGAATCTGGCTTAGCGCCAAACTTGATATCTGAGATTTCTGAAGTAGTTTGTTCGCAACTTCACATTGGGATTATGAAAACTGCCCGTAAAGTTTTACTTGATGAGATAGTTAGTTTCATAATTTCTGATTCTCTCCCCACAAGGAGAACTCAGAAGAATCCTAAGACACCAGTGATTGATTCTGTGAACACCTTTTCTTCACATGGAAGAGTGGTAGGTACACAGACACCAAAAAAGAATGAGTGGCAGCCTAGAAACTCTAACAAGGACTATGCCACTATTGGGGATGAAGTAGAAGTTGAGAACACTGTTGATATTGAACGATGTAGCAGTGGTGAGACAATGAAATCTCCTCCTAAGATGAAATCAATTGGAAATTTCGAGAACTTTTGTGCTGCATATACAATTGTTAGCAGGACTATTTTTTATTCTTGCTTGCAAGTAATGTGGAATGCCATCTTTTACGATCCTGTAGCTGACTATTTATCTGATTGGAGAAAGATGAAACTCTGGTACTCTCGGGGCTATGTTCAACAAGTCATTCCATACAAAGAATTCTCACAGCCTATTGTGAAGCTACCAGATGAATCTGTATGTATTGATATTTGCCGTATCTTTTGGTTTAAAGTATGTGCAGTATCTGCTTTTTTTTTTTATAATTTAATTTATTTTTATTACAGCTAGTACATGAAGAGGACTCCTCTAGCTCTGATGCTGATTGTCCTCCAGGTTTTGAGCCAGAGAGAATTTTAGTGGATGTAGAATCAAAATCACCAACAGTTTCTCCATCATCTGGAAGAGAAGAGTTTACAGAATACCTGCCGATCCATGATACTTCTCATGAAGTCGTCCTGGAATATGTACTGAATGATCTTCATTCTTCTGCAATGTCTTCATTAGTATGTTATCTTGAAAGTCTTGTGGATGAGGAAGTGAAAGAAGTAGTTAATCTTCCACAAAATAGTAACATTAATGAGGTAATTCTTTGAATCTCTCTCCTTATTTGGGTTATATATGTGTGCAAGCGTGCATGCATGTGCCTACCTGTTCCCTATAACTCATATTTGATTTGAAGCACAATACCCTGGCATGTCGCTTTATGGTCGTCGCATCTGCATAACCACACAAGTGAATATGATTCTCATAAATTTCCTTCTGCCTTGGTGCCTGTATTGCAGGATGATCTCCTATGTCTGCCTGAAAGTGGAAAACATCCGTTGCATCGAAGTGTTGATCAAAGTCATGAAGTTTCCATGGCAAATGTACCTAAGGTTGCATTTCAGAAACTGCGAATACATTTAGATGATCCTACTAGTGTTGAGGCAGATGAATTGTGTCCATGCCTATGTGAGGAAAATCTGGTGTTAAATGATCCACTAGATTTCTCCAGGAGGAAATTTCAGAATTTGCCTGTGCATCTACATGATGCTTGCAATGCGGCTGTTACTGATGAACTGCGGCCGCCTCAACATGGGGAGTTGACCGAACGTTGTGCTTCATCACCAAGTTTCCTAGTAAAATCATCAAAATTAGATGTATACACATGTAAAACGTCTTTCCAGGTGGCATTGATGATAAGCCGATTGCGAATTTATGACTCTGTCATCACAAAACTGAGACTTGTATATTCTGATACTGCCATTGAAAGAGCTATACCAATCGCATGTCATCGAAGGAGATATGAATTAGGCAATAAGGTAAGTCTTGAAGTTCTAGGTTATTCTCTTTCCCAAATTTAATTAAATATAGTAGATCTGTTGTCTTAATGCATTTATCTTTCCTTGATCAGGGATCTACAGATTGCAGGGATAAAGAAAAACATTATATTGCTGAGAGATCCTCCGCGAATACTTTACTAATAGGAAAATATGTATATGCTCGAAGAACTAAGTTGGTGGATCGTAAAAGGCCAGTTTCGGTTTTCAAGTCTCTTATGATGGGTGAAGATGATCGCCCAATAGTAGCATCCAAAAAGTTAAAGAGAAGTCATGCCCGTAAAACTTTAGAGCAGGCTACACAAGTTGATGCTATAATTCCCACTCCAGTGAAAAAGGTTCCAGAACCTGACCCCAGAGTTATACTTGGGAGAAAGGGACTGCATCATAGTCATAGTCAGACATCAGATAAAGTTGTTTCTCTTCTTCAAGGTATTCTATTATCTTTAGATTCTACAGATTTACAGCAGATGCTAAAGGTTTTACTGATATCTTCATGAATGCTAACAAAATTGTTTGTTTTAAGATGATTCTGGCGATAAGACACAGATTCCTTCCTTTACTACTAAGGATCAATATAATCTTCAGCAAGCGAATGCCACAAAAGTACCGAAATGTTGGTTTCGTATCTTGTTCTCTACATTTCTTTGTTTCGCTGAACTTGAGTTTTTTCATATCAAAATGAAGTCATTGAGCAAAAGTCCAGTACCAAGATAGGTCGATTATAAGTCAGTTTCTTTCTGTTCTTTCATGCAGCAAGTAAGATCTCAAAACATAAACGGAAGCAACTGAATGATGAAACACAACAGTGTCCATCGGGTAAAGTCCAGAAACTAGCAAAGGGCACTCCAAAGCAAGCAGTGACTAAACGGGTTGACAAGCACAAGGTAAAGAGAAGTAAGTCTAGGAATGTAAGACCCTGTCCGCAGTCGGATGGTTGTGCGCGGTCTTCCATAAACGGGTGGGAATGGCGTAAATGGGCTTCCGATGCTAGTCCAGCTGAAAGGGCTCGTGTAAGGGGAACTCAGATCCACTCTCTCTATATTAATTCTGAATGTAGTGGAAATCATTCGTCGAATGCTAAGGGACTTTCTGCAAGAACAAACAGAGCCAAGCTGCGTAATCTTCTTGCTGCTGCAGAGGGAGCTGATCTTCTCAAAGCAACACAGTTGAAGGTAATTAGAAGATGAATCTTCAGAACATTTTCCGTACCCTCGTATGATGAACAATTGACACTTTACTTTTGGCCAGGCAAGGAAGAAAAGATTACGTTTCCAGCGAAGCAAGATACACGACTGGGGTCTTATTGCTCTCGAGCCAATCGAGGCAGAGGACTTTGTTATTGAATATGTTGGAGAACTTATCCGCTCCAGTGTAAGCAGCCACTTTCTCTTTTGTTACATATAGTTAGAAGGGTTGCGCCAAGTTGCTTGTGATGCTAAATAGTCCTTCAAGTTATACGTTTTAGCTTTGGTGAATTTCTGAACGCAACCTACTACAATGAAGGGCTTTCATTTGTGGAGATGTTTAGGAACTTCTAGACAGATCTTGCTGGAATTCGTATATGGGAATCAGCTTTTTCTTGTTGCCCTTTGTACCAGAAAGGATTAACGAGAATACTCGCTACTTTACTTTTGGTCAACAAATGTCCAAACAGATGACGTGAAAAGTGCAGTCTGATCTACTAGAATATGAAAAAATTATAAAACATTTATGTCTCTATAATTGCCATTTCATTCAAGTCACATATTTGTCTTTATTATTGTAACACTTCTTACTTCTTATTAACTCTTTAGATATCCGACATACGTGAGCGCCAATATGAAAAGATGGGAATTGGGAGCAGTTATCTTTTCAGATTGGATGATGGTTTTGTGGTAAGTTTCAGAAAGTATGTCTGAAAATAAATTTAATTGAGTGTATGCATAATTATATTTTCTGGTTGCATGCTTCATCCTCATCATATATATCTATGGACGGCACACTTCATTTGTCTATTGTGATCTTCAACTTACTCTGCTCATTTTTCTTCATTGTCATGTTGGCTTGAGTTTTCATTTTAGCTTCGTGGTAAACCAGTTTTGCCGCTTTGTCTTTATGTTTGATGAATTCCTGTTTGGTCGATTGACTGGTCAGGGTTTCTAGTTTCTTATTCACTTTATTACTTTCTACATATTTGACCTTTTTATCTGCGTTGATCTTTACTGCTCAGTTTTAAGATTTACATAAGTGATTCTTAAGAAGAAATCATATGACATGATATTTGCTGTATCAATAGTATGGTAAGATAAAATTGACAGAGCAACATCACTTGATGCATTTCCTTGCAGGTTGATGCCACCAAGCGTGGAGGGATTGCTAGATTTATTAATCATTCATGTGAGGTAACTGTTATAATAGGGTCATTCGTATGTTGCATGTTATCATTTGTTTGATGCAGTCACCCCAAATGAGACCACATATTGTTCTGTTGATTTCAGCCTAATTGCTACACAAAAGTCATAAGTGTCGAGGGGCAGAAAAAGATTTTCATCTATGCCAAGCGTCATATTTCTGCTGGTGAAGAACTCACATACAATTATAAGTTCCCATTGGAAGAGAAAAAGATTCCATGTAACTGTGGTTCTAAGAGGTACGCTGTTCGGCAGTAATATGTCAAATATTTGCATAATTTAGCAAGACTGGCATTGAAGGTGTCCTTAAAAAATGCAGATTTCACTTGCCTTAAATATTTGATATATTTGCTTATTGTTATCTTTATTTTTATTGTTAAGCAATTTGCATGCAAACGGGAACTAGTTGAAATCCTTGAGGTAATATAATCCTGTATTCCTGTTAGGATCTTACTATGTGTTGTCTTGATGATGGATTGATGTCTAATAATCTATAGGTGTTTTTTAGTAAATTTGCTTCTTGTCAACCAGATCTCGTTATTGATTGGGCTTGATTATTTATGTGAATGCTACGATAGCATATCTTGATTTTAGAAATAACATGATTTTTTATTTTCATTCCAATGATAGCTCAATCCATTATTTTGTCACTAAATATTTTTCCTGTATTTCCATTGGTTACTTGAATACGCACACTTCTCACTCTGAATTTCTGTAAATTGTAGTGTATCCTGTGTTCCTTTGTTTTTCTGTGATACAACCGCATCTATGCTAATGGCCCGAAATTTACTCTCTTGCAGGTGTCGTGGTTCATTGAATTAATTTTGGTGGAAAACTCTGCTGGTAAGTACAGCATTCATCAATGAACAGGATATTTTCGTTACTTCAAATTTTTCTTCACTTTTAATTGGTTTTTACAGGTTTCTGTCACCTGGGCTATGACAATTGTTACTTGAGGTGGGCTTTTTTCCCTGAAAATTCCCTGGTAATTTCTCTCTGTATTCAGTTTTACTCTGCTAGCTTCCTGACCTAATTCATGACAGTTGAATGAACCAAAATTGGAGTTCTGCATCTTTATCTCTTCCATTTGAGAGCTCATTTCCTGCATGCAATCAGGTCATCGTGATCCATTAACCACCTTGTTATAAGAAACAAGATCAAAAAACCACCTTGTTACAGGAAAAAAGATCTGTAATCTACCTTATTTGTTTGCTGTTCGATTTGTTTAGGAACATGCATCGTAAATTGCACAGCATGCATTCAAGCTGACTTAACTATCAAGTTACAGATATTAATTTGGACCAACCATCCACATCATATTGAATTTGGACAAAACCTCATCACTGAAACTAGACCTATTTGTCCACCCTGTTTATCTCTATCTTAGTCCCTTTGGTGTATGGCTAGCTACCATCTCTGGGACCAAGTCATTTTTGTAGTTTCTTCACAAGATTTTGCTCCAGTATTTATTTCCAATCAAGCTGGCTTATTGATTTCGAAATCTAATATGAAGCAAAGTCGGTCAACCAAACTAAACAGTTGAAAGAAAAACAGCTATAATTTTCACAACGATTGGGAAGATCCTAAGCATTGATACCAACCTACCTATAAACATGTCCAGATGGTATTGTAAGATTTGTGCTTAACTATGACTACTGTGTGAATGTTGATATATGCTGTATGAAATTTGTTTGCAAGATGTAATGTGATTTATTATAGATAATTAACGACCATGATGGAATCCTTCGGAAATCTATGTGATGAGAAATTTAGGATTAAATAATCTCGTTAACCGGGCTTTCTATTTTTGGTTTCAGCATCAACTAGCACCAGGATTGCTTTGTATTGACCGTTGTCGTAAATGCTGCATTGCAGTTTAGATACACCACTTATCATAAACCATGATTTTCTAGAGGTAGTTGGCCTGATACTGAAGTGGTGTTCTAAGATTGTAAATTCATCACAGCAGCATGGCCTTGTAATCTAATTCTTGAAATACTGCATCAGGAATTTGTTATGAACTGAGGTAGATTTGCAATTTATGTCAGCCTGTCACATTACCACAGAGCACTAATTTCTTAATTTAATATTTGTATTCCCTTGATGCTTGGGTTGACGGATGATTTGGCATGTTTCATTATAGAAGGGGACTCTTCTATTGTGTATTTACTGGAGATCAGATGATAGAATGCCTGTGTGCCACATTTTTGTTGTTTTCCACATTTCTTAGGAATATCAGTTTGCGACATGCATAATCTTTTCTTCCCTAATTGGCTTTTTGTTTCATATGGGTAATCTGGTATATGCTTGAACAAAAAAATATGTGAAAATTTAAAATGTTGATTTCCCTTGTGTGTTCTTTTCAGGTCATGAACTGCTTCTGGAGTGGTTGCTTGAATTCATGGCAGTGCCGGATCTCCATTTAATGTCGGTAGTTAAAAATGATGACATTCACCAACTCAATCCATGTGCATATTCTTGTAGATATCTTGCAGATGAGTTTCTCCTCTTTAAGAACTGAAAATTCGTTCTCTAAATTTATTTTTGGAACAGTTTTGGGACCCAATGCCATGTACATACTAGTAAATTTTTGAATAACTTATATAAAACCCATTGTTTCATGGAAGTTAGAGGACGCTCTGCCATATATGATCAGTTGTGATGCATAGCGATGCTTTTTCTCAGAGACCAAAACTATAATAGATCTGTTGAAAAAAAAATGTAGTCTGAAATACTCTCAGTTAATTCCATCTTCGTCCTACTCTGCTGTCTAACATGTGGCACAGAATTTCAATTAATTAAAGCTAGATGCCTTGGAAGACATTAAGGTTATCTTTTTTATGCCTGTATTTAGTTTATATTTTGCATGAATCCATCCACCTTTCGTTTCAACTTGTTACTGCCTTCAGGTTACAGCTGAGGAGTGATATCAATCAAATGCCTAAAATCATAAGTTCCCAATCTCTTACAGTAGACAACTTGTGTATTGGCGCAATTCCTTTAATAGCCTTATGGTTGGTGAATTAATCTAAAGAAAGTTTTTTGAACGTTTGATGGAGAGTGCAAATCCCAATTACTCTTCCTTTTCTTTTCCGGTTTCGTACGCGCAGGGCGAAGGAAGTAGTCTGTATACATGCGCAACGCCTAAAGGATTATATGTCAAGACATACTGGTATGTCTCTTCTACTTTTATTTTATCTACCACAGCCAACCAATTTAAGTGACGAACCAAATTGCTTTGAACATCAAATAATCGAAAAGAACCACGTTAACACCAACATAATTCACTAGCGTATATTAACTAGGTGGTGTACGCACATAAAACTGCAGCGACTGAGTATCAATGCTAGTCGCACTACGCCTACGGCGGGGGGAAAAAAGAAAAGAAAAGCTGTTGGTCGTATGAACCAATGTCTCGAATGCTTTGCTACTTTCCATTTCAATCCGCAAGAGGGAATTTAGCTTTTTCTTTTAATGTAAAAGATAACGACTAATGATATTAAAGTAAGATTTAGTGTTGCGAATTTTTGTCAGGAACAACTGATTGCAACCCAGAGTCTTCATTTGGCGTGCATGTAATTTTATCAATTGTTTGCCATATTGTCATTATTAAAGTTGGACGCACTCGTATTACAATTTAATGGATAATTTAATGGATAAAGGTACTAAATTCACACTTAGGTATAATAAACTCCTAAGTAGAATTTGTTCACTTTAACATATAAACTTTTGTAGGAAAAGTCTAACTATTTAATATCGGTGTTTTTTTGGACCCTCACAAGTTTGTCTGTCTGGACTTATTACGATTCTATTTTGGTAAGTCCCTCCAATATATTATTTTGTCCCCGGTGTTATTATTATTGCTTTCATGTACCTTTTGTGTAAAAATCGAGAGGTATCTAACGCCACCATCCACCAACCCCTCTCCCAACTAAAAATAAAAGAGCTAACAGATTAGTTTAATAAACTTGGAATATAGGTGCTGAAACATCAAATTTTCTTCCGTATATCATACTAGGCCTGGTAGATGCAATGTATGCGATTATGGAAATTAAGAATTTAAAAAAATTAAATAAATAATAAGAGATACTACTAGTGGGTAATATCTTTGTTGGCAAAACTTGTGTTAGACTGTCTAAAATATTTAAACATTTTTAAATAGCTCACTTTCATGACATAAATTCAAAATTAATAGGGAGGGTTGAGTCAAATGAATAGATTGATCTGTTTAAATTATTTATGGGGTCTAAAAGTAGATTGCCTATATTTGTTTATGATATTGTACCCATTTGTCTACAATTTTATACCAGTTTATATACTTGTAATAGTTTAAAGAAATATCACCAAAAATATATATAAATGCAACAAGAACCTAGATTTATTATAGTTCTGAAATATGGAAAAGAATTCACGAGAAATTTGTTCTTGAACAATAACTATGTTACTAGAAGCTGACATTATGACATGGTGTTTACGGTGGTTTTTTAATTAGAAATTGACTCGCCTCTGGGGGTTTCCATTTTAGTACATACAAATAGATATCTACGTGTGAAAATATGAATGCTTGGTCTTGCATGTTTATATATTTATATGCATTATGTTGTGTTTCTTCATTCAGTAAATGAGCGTGCAACCATGAATCTCAATCTTGTACATCGACAAATATGCCAAAAATCACACTGCGCGCACATAACTGTAGTTTTATATTTAAAATTTGTTTTACAAGGCTGTTTATTAAGTACTACATATTATCGATCAACATAATACAACTATGTTCACTTCGTTGAAATGAGAGTTGTCGTGAGACCAATCTATTCTAGTAGAACGAAGGTATAATAGAGGAAGATGGAGAAGTCTAACTAGATTCATCGATATTTACATTCTTCACACAACATAGACTAAATATAAAATTGCCATATTCTTTCATTGGAGTTGGATGCTTTTGACCGACCTTAGCTCAATTGGCAGAGTGAAGGGCTAGCTGCACCAACCTGGTGTTGCCTGATCCTTTGGCTGCCGGTTCGAATCCGGCAGGTCGGAAACTGCTCTTTCTTTTTAATTGACCCCCCAATTTACTTGTTCTGTAAATGCATCAAAACCACATTATGCTGTTTTCTTTTGTAAAGAAAACTCTCTTCATTGCAGTAACTTGTAATTTCTTATTATAGAAAAATAGAGAAAATGCTAGCCATCAGAATTTGAAGGAGAAAACGGTTGCCATAGAAGATCATCGCCGAACCGAGCTGAATACCATTGCTGGAAAAATCGGGTAGAAGACAATTTGACTTGAACTGCAAGAGATGGTAAAATTTTTGGTAGCTGTCCTCGGCATTGGACTTCTTCAAGAAAAAGGGTTGTGGTTCCAATCAATCTCTATGACAACAAACTGATTATGCCATGATTACGTCGAATCTCATTGCATAAACAACTACAACTAAGTTCAGGAAAACCGAACGCTATGCAGGAAAAAGAATATTTGTTGTTTGCTGCCGTAAAATATATATCAAAATCCACAACTCAGTTTTACCATATATACAAACAATTTGAACGCGCTCTACCAATTCCCATTCTATATCATTTAATAAGAATGAAATTTATTTTCCCTAATTTGAAAAAAACGTTGATATCCACCATCACACAATTTTTCGAAATACCAATCCTCCCAACTTCATAACTCGCATTGCCGTCCGCAAATTATCCTTGTTAACCAATTCATAACTTCTGTCAATAGGAAAGCTTGATCAGCGATTGCCTGTAATCGAGCATAGGCAGGAGTGTTTCAATTTGTGAAGTGCGCAGTGCTGAGGATTTAAAGGAATTTATTCCAAATATCCGCTACTTATCGGGCCAAACCATAAAGATCCAGCGTCGGTCACAGTATAATAACAAATACAAAAATACCGCACTAATCTAATCTGCCTGTAATAAAACTTTTTGCCAAATCAAGACATGCAGTTAACAGAATCATAATTCCATCTTCACAAACAAAATATCTTTGAATACGAGACATCTGTGTATCCCTCATATCCTGTACACGTAAGACTATCGTCATATTTCCTTATATGTTTTGTACTAGCATAAAATTTACTACATATTTCTCAATGTTCATTTAGGAAGTTAGGAGGAAGGAAGTAAAACAATAACATAATCATTGTCTCGAAATGTTTTTCCTAATCAAATCTCCATCTTGCACCATTTTCAATCACCAAGAGGACTGCTATACTCGGCAATTTTCTTAATTTACAAATAATTCTAGTTTTACATATTTCCTCGTACAAATTCATGTCTGAGTTCCTGATGTGGTCTGTTGATTTACCTATAAAGCATTTCATGAATTCCAAAATGACTTACTTATGATACGGACGTAGAGCAACAACTTTAGGCAAGGGGTTCAGAGCATTTCATGTCCACTTCCCGTTTCGGCTCATCTTCTTTGACAACATCCTGCAGAGAAGCAATGGCATTGACCATTAACAACAACATAAATTGATAAATCCAGCAATTTGTAACATTTCTACATGGGGAAGTATCCAAACATTTTTTCTAAATATATTATTTTTTAGATAATGGCTGTATACATCTTGCAAATTGATCAGGAAAACAATTTATTCCCAACTTTTCGTGCCCTGCAAACTTTTCGTCCATATCGGAACCATGAATTAGCAAAACTAGAGTTTCCAAGTTTGCGTATGCATCATGCAGTGTGCATTGTTGAGTATGTAAAATAATCTCAACAATCAACTTTAACCTAATGTTTTTTTATATAACTGCTTAGTATTTTTTTCATATGAGGTTGGAATTCATTGAATGAAACTTAACAGAAAAAAACATGAAGAACGTGAACACAAAATCACATAACAATGCGCCAGTTCAGTGGAAACTACCAGAGATGCTAAAAAAAATCATTATCAAACCCAAAACCCTTAAAGCTATAACAGCTGCTTTTAAGAAAGAAAAGTTGAACCAGCATTTTGAGTACCATGTCTTTTGCTTCAGGTTCAGAAAACTCGTTCTTCACTCTGCTCGGTATAGGCTTCCTGTGGAAGAAAAATATCCAAAAGCCTTTAGAGGAAGAATCGAGATTCAAATAGAAGTGCGCACGTAACAAAAATGTACCGCTCATCATCAATATCCATATCAGAGTCCGGATCGAATCTCTCCTCTCCATCATGATCTTCTTCCATCTGTGCATACTAACATGTTAAGAACTGATAACATAGTTACAAGGGTTGAGAACTTTAAATTTTAACTGTTCAGAGGATAGATGCATGCAAAAAAATTTACAAATACTTTGTTCAATCCAATTGAAGATTTTAAATTATCCGGCACACTAATATATAATCGCGGTGCAAGCAGATAATTCCATTTTCTTTTTTCTCACTCACAAAGTTGCTTTTTCTTAAATGCAGAACGACTATACTGATATAATTTAATTAGTTCTATGTTCTAGGACAGAAATAATAATCTAATAATAAAATGACTGCATATAAACTTTATCCCATCAGTTGCAATAGCTACCACAATTAACCTATCCATAACTTGGGACATTACGGTTTTAGCAAGGTGTGCATGGACATAAAATTGGTAATTTGGCAGAATAAATCTGATGGCCTGCTTCAGTTTTTCTATAGTTATGTTTTTAATGGTGAAAATTGACTGCCAGAAATAAGGAACTCGTGGAAAATGGAGAAAGAAAAATGAAGTCACATCAGTTTTTAGATCCTGCTATTTGGGAGAGAGAACCGGAGCTCTAATGTTGGTGGAGAGAGATAGAAAAAGTGCAAAATAATGCAAACATAGGAATTTCAAAAAATTGTTGTACTAAATGCCATAAGATATAATAAGCTTAAAATTGGCAGAGCAGGTCCAAGATGGACTTTCCCACGGGGAATTATCATAAAACTAATCAGCTATTTTGAGCAGAACAAACCTGTGGCAGTTCAGTATCTGGAGGCTGCTCCTGGAACTGGACACTTGGTGCATGCTGAAGCCTTGAGAGATTATCAAGAAGCTTTGATCTGATCTCCTCCAATAAATGGCGAGAGTTCTTATTTTCCATGTTACTTGGAGCAACATGCAGAGTATAATCAGGGCCAAAATATTCATAATATTCATGTTGCGGCATCTTGTCATCAAGGTCAATACCAAGAGCTACACCTGTCTGTAAAATAGGATTCATCAATAACTCATAAGAGAAATTATGATCACTAGAGCTAGAGAAACACAATGGCGGAAGAGAGTCGGGAGACATAATCCAAATGATCACACCCATGAATTTAAAGTTAGTATGTCAAAAACTCCTTATTCCAATCAGAAGTACGAGATGGGCTACCAGATGGGAGGTCTAAATGGCTACAAAAGCCTGCGGCCTGGGACAGTAGGAAACATGAGTTATAGGATATCTACACATAAAGGAGCTTTTGCTCTACATTATATATCGGAAAATATATTTATTTCATGTAATTCAAGACTGGACATAGTTCTAATACACAGCCTCTAATATCCTACAAATAGCATGCTGTCAGCTATATAATTCGTTTCTGCACATAGGCCGAGTTGCATATGAGCAATATTTTAGTTAAGTTTAATAAATGCTTATCAGTTGTCAGACAGCTTTTCTACATACACAGAATAAGCAAAAACTGAAAAATAATTTGGTTCCTGGTGATAGTTGGCGAGAAATTGGCTTACCTCATAACACCAACAACGAGCTACATTACGTATGGTGTAACCACCTCCACCCAACAGCAGGAGAGGCACATTAAATGATCTCATAAACTTTACACACTCTGCATGACCTTTAATGGAGAGATTAAAGCATCCTAACCGATCTCCAGACAGCGAATCTGCACCACATTGTAATACTACAGCGCCAGGTTTGAAAACTTCCATAACCTTTCCCATTAATGGCTTAAATAGAGACTGGTAACTGTCATCGTCGATTCCATCATCCAAGGGAACATTGAGAGAGTAATATTTGCCCTTCCCATATCCAATGTCACGTATATCTCCTGTCCCAGGAAAATAATCTCCAAATTTATGGAAAGAAACGGTCATCACCCGGTCTGTAGTGTAAAATGCTTCCTCAACTCCATCACCATGGTGAATATCAATGTCTACATACAGAACACGCTGCAGATAGGAAATAAATAAATTAAAAAATAATAATAGAATCACTTAAGAGATTGCAGGTATGAAAATCTTTGTTTGATTAACATGCTCCCCAAAATCTAATAACCAAAAAAGACAAACGCTAGTGTTTACAAAGCACAAGGAGAATATTTGATTATTTTAGTGCTTATTGGAATGAACCACCAGAAGATCTGTCAAAATTTTGCAACTGAAACTCCTAAGAATCTGTGCAGCAAATAGTTCTGACATACATATCCAGAAATATATAAACCAACTTAAGGTGGACTCTGATCTGTTCGACACTGGTGAAATCAAAGACCAAAGTCACACACTTTAATATGATTACGCAGTATGAATCAGTCCCTTCAGTTCTTAAATCTTTCATGGGAATGATTCTACTACTAAGCCTGCAAAACATTAGTCAAAGAATGATCGGTTCTGTCACATCATTGAGTTCCTCTAGTGAGTGGTAAATTTTTTATCTCCAGGTTGTTGTCGACTTTAACATTTGAGTAGAAAATAATTCATATTGTGAATGATTAACTTGGAAAGCATATAATGACTTCTTAACATGAGTTTAAATGAAAACAAATGTAAGCAGCAAATTAAGAAATGGTACAAACACAAATATATTATGCAATACTGCTGTGGAATCCAGCAACCCGATGATCTGTAAAATGTAAATGAAAGATGTAGCACAGAAGGAAAAACCAACCTCATGGACTTTTAGAAGTTCCAAGATAGCCAACACTATATCATTGACGTAGCAAAAACCAGAAGCCTCACATTTCTTAGCATGATGCAACCCACCAGCCCAATTTACTGCTATATCACAATGTCCATGATTTAACTTCACTGCCCCACCAACTGAACCACCAGCATAAGTCTG
>AYJT01112368.1:0-12460 GCA_001278415.1 Ocimum tenuiflorum
TGTGAAATAATCCAATTTTGATCCATGTTGCAAAAGGATTAAACTGAATATGATGAGATGTAGGTTGAGCAGAGGTACAAGCAGTACCAGCATGAGATGCAGATGGTAATAAGTTGGTTGGAACAAGCTGCGGGGGAAGGGTCTGCCAAAACATACACTGCTTTAGCTTTGCTAACCATCTCAAAGCAATTCCGCTGCCTCAAAGATGCCATCTTGGCCCAAATCCTAGTAGAGGAAGACAGTTTGGGTGGCAATATTCACGGGTCCAGGCTTAAATACATCGATAACAAGCTTAGGCGAATGATGATCCATCACGATGCTTTGAGGCCTCACAGAGGCTTGCCTGACCGCTCTGTTTCCATCCTTCGCGCTTGGCTCTTCGACCATTTCCTCCATCCGTACGCTGCCTCCTTCAACACTCTTCTCTTTTTCAATCTCTTATTATTTATTCTTCATTTTTATGTTATGCATGTACAGATATCCCAAGGATACTGACAAGATCGTGCTTGCTAAGCAGACAGGGCTTACTAGAAGTCAGGTAGGTGCCTTTCCCACCTTTCTTCTTCTCCTGTTTATTCAAAACACACTAATTCTCTACTAATTTGTATGAACGAAAATTTTCAAGTGGAGAGTTGTGCTGCAATTAATTGTTTCAGGTGTCTAACTGGTTCATCAATGCCCGCGTTCGATTGTGGAAACCGATGGTGGAGGAGATGTATGCAGAAGAGGTGAAGGGATCAGATGATGAGATGGCACGAAAATCTAAAGTTCCGACAGAGATAGAAAACCAGAACAAGTGTAAACTAGAAAATAAAAACAAGACTAGTTCAACAGCCCCAGCTGAAGTGACTGTTAGGAGCAACATAGGTCTGAAAAAATCGCAGAATAATGACGTTTCACAGTCTCCTAACACCATGAATCCATCACTGGATGTGGCCATGAATTTGTTTGCATGGTACCCTATTGTCCAACCACCATATTCGAGTAATAGTGTTTCTCTCACATTAGGCCTCGAAAACTTTCCCATCTCGCCGGCCAACCAGACCATGCATCTAGGAGGAGGCATCCACACTGCCCAACTCAATGACGTTGCTCTTCCCACATCTGCTCATTACATAGGTCTGTATGACAGCATTCATATTCACAACGGTAAGAGCTCTGCAGCGCAATTGTTACCGGACTTTGCGACTTGATGGCTAATCAGTTTTGGTCGTGGGATTCAGAGAGGTTAATGCCAATAAATTTTAATAGGGTGAAAGATTTGTTACTCATACATCGCAACAAGCATACATACTGTCGTGTTGTTAGCATTCCAGGAAGTCTATTTGATTTCTTGCGGACAGCTTTAGCTTTTTCCTTTTTTTCCTTCCCTTAGAAATTTGATTGAGATTGCATTGCTACAGATGATTAGTGCTGGAAATAAGATAGATTGCGATTGTAGCAAACAAAAACATTGTGTAGCTTCTCTCGAAAGAAAAATCATTATGTAGCTCATCTGCAAAACTATAATTGTAGCACCGCGCAATATAAAAGCAACAAAGAATTCAAAATTTCCTGAGAAACGAAAGCATCAAGGCTATAGTGAAGGAAAATTACATGAAAAATACAACATATCTACATGATTTCCAAATTAGTACACTAATTGTTAGTTTGGTGCCATGAATAAGCACAAAACGACAGGTTATGAAATCAGAATCGGTTAGCAGTCTGATCATACTCTCTATTAGAGTTCGGATCATTTCCATCGAGCAAAGCCAACCTTCGCTTGGCAACTTTCGATCTGTAGCACCACACTTCGAATGCTTCCGTCAGATCTGGGTAGCGAATTTGTTTATTTTCAAACCACTCTGTCAATATTTCTGCTTGATCCGAAGATGGCAATGTAAGAATCATAGACACAAACGCCGACTCCAAGGATTGCCAAAGCTCATCGTTAGATTTCAACGACATATCATTATCGTCATCGCAAGTGACAGAATCAACTGAAGGCTTCACTAATCTAACAAATGGAAGCCAAACTTTAACCATTTGAAGGCGTTTCATGGTGGGCAAAATCACATTTCCGTACCCTATAGCTTCCAACACTTTAACAGCCACCTCAAGAACTTTCACCTGTATCGCTAGTGGGCTTTCTCCACACCCTGCCTCAGAAACTTTCACTAGATTTACAGATGTCTCCACAAGGGTGACTACATAATCACTCAAGGTATCCAACTTTGTTACTATTTGAGAAACCCATGATAAATCATTTAAATAGGACTGGAATAACTCAATCTTCCCCACTTCAGCCATTGATTCTTGGAGATCTACAACCAAAGAATCCACGAGACTAACGAATCTTGACAATAATTTATTGATGCATAACTTTGCTTCGATTTTGACTTTATCATCAGCAGTTAACAAAGGAGCATCGTCGTCCTCAGTCAACAGGTACTCAAGCTGCTCCTGAGATGAGACCTTCAGATCATTCATTGAAGATGGTGGAGATGACGTGGCAAATTGGATGGCTGATATGAAAACCTTGACAACAGCCAGAGGATTAACTGGCTGGAGACGAGCTAGAACTGATTGTGCTTGAGAGCCCATTCTCGGAATAACTTTCAAAATCTCTTCTTCCTCAGATTCGTCCCAAGGAACTGCTTCCAAATAGGCTATGCATGTGGAAATAATTTGAGGGCATCCAAGTTGAATTGCAACTCGCAATATGCCAAGTGCATTCTTAACGCTACATATATCGGAAACTGTCACTTCTGAGGTGATATAGAAAAGTCTTAGAATGACAATATGATGATCAAAGTCAGACTCCTCGCAATAAACCTCAACGCAGTTTCTTGAGTCAAGAATCTGGCAAGTTGGCCAACTGTCAGATAACCGGTCAGCAAAATACTTGCTTTTCTCTACAAGAATATGTGAATGACAGTATATCCAATCATCACGACCCTCCTGTGTCCTAATCCTCACAACAACATCGCTAGAAGATCTGTCCCCAATCCTGCTCAGCTTGCTAGATTCATTATCCTATAATTATCAAAACAGGGAACAAGGAAATAATGACTGTAAATATTTTCCAGCGTGCATCATTTGTAGGAATTTAAGCATGCAAGATAACTTACAGATAATTTCATCAACTAGTTTCTAGTGCAAAAGGTTGTGGCTTTTAAGCATTGTAATACCTACGGTCAAACAAGAAAATACAGATAATAAATAATAATCAGTCAGCACATTTTTTCTGCAACAAAATTAGCAAAGAGGAATCACTACAAGGGGTATCCAGCTCGTCTGACAAACCCAAAGCTCGAGCAGGACAGAATCAAGCTCTAATTTTTAGGCTCGAGCTCGACTCCAAATTAATGAAGCTCGAAATCGACTATAATTTAATTTTTCTTCTAAAATCTACTGAAATTTAATTCAACTCAACCTGATAATCTGGTAATCCTGGATTTCAATGAAAAGGGAAATAAAAATAAAGAGACTAAAAATAAAAGCCGACATTTATTGCTTTGATTATACAAGGAGCAGCCACATATGGGAAAAAACCGTAAATGACTAAGAGGAATGAATATATCGAATTTACCTCAATTTGCTGAGCTTTGGCGGCAGATAATGTCTCTATATGCTGGAGACCACTATCTTCGGCCAGTGCCATTGGGATAGCGTCTAATGCATCTGCCACGAGAAACAAGCAGATATTATACACTATGGAGACCACAAAATATGTATATGTATATGTATATGTATATGTATGTATATAATTAAAAAGGGAGAAAGGCACAATGAGGTGGCTTCTTGCCTGCTCAAATCCTGGGTATCTATCAGCAGCTGCTTCAACAGAAATTTCAGCAGAGCCACATACATATACAATGGAATTGTTTCGAATCAGTTCATGCCGCCATCATCGTGGGAGATCAAGAGAGAAGAGTGAGAATTAGAAAAATATTGTCTTCGTGGGCGCCAAGATAGATAGTGTGAAGTAGTGAAGAGAGAAGGGAACTCAGACTAGATAGACCTAGCGCCGCTGATAGGAAAAAGATAGTTGAGGGGAAAATGACAAGAAAGATTAGGTTTCTCAGTTTATATAGTAGGGCATATGATGTTAATAAACAAGAGAAGAGGGAGAAGTCTGTAAATTAATATCAATCCACTCAGCTATAACTCAATTAATTTCGAGTAAAATTCAAATTTTTTTAACATCAATCTTAAATAAGACTTCGACTCAATGTGAGAGGTGTCTACACCGTAAACTATGGATATAGAGGACAATGAACTCTCTAACTAATCGCCATATAGAATTGGATAAATAAGTCCCAATTTCAACAAGGAAAAGAAAGAAAACAACTCAACATCCAAAAGCAACTTCCATATCTCTCTCCATAACAAAATCATGGATTCCAAGATTGCTGAAATATTTTCTTGAAAAATGGAAAAATAAAAGTCCGAAAGCCTAAAAATTTTAGCCAGAAAAGAAGAAACTGGTAAAAAACAGATAGGGAGAAAAGCCAAAATCCGAAGGAATGAATCGTTAAAACAAAACAGGCTTCGGCGATCCAGATCTCAAAATCCTTTGCAACTTGCTCATCAAATTAAAGGTGGCTACCGACCGTCAACGCAAGTGTTTCAGTTCAAGTCCTTTGAAAACATGGAATTCAACCTGGGTAAATGTTCTTGCAAGGAATTTCATTGGACAGAATTGGGTTTCCAAATCGAGTTGGGGCCGTCGGGGCCATGACTCTGCCTCAAAACTCCAAACAAGTTCACAAACACAGACAGAAATATAATGCCAACTTTTTAAACAATTTTTTTTTCGGTACTAATATTATTGTTGTATTTTTGAGTTATAAAATCAGAAGAAGATGATTCATTGAAATAAATTATTGGACTTTATTAACATATTTGATTCGAAAGTGATTTATTTTAGTTCTTTATTATTTTACAGTAGAAAACAACTCGTAGAGTTGGACTAGATGACAATTCATCATCTTTGAATGATTTTTTGTTGATATATTTTATTTTATTTAAATTAGTATTAATATATTAAAATTTTCTTTTGTATCGCTATTATGATTTTTTTGTTTATTATTTGGAACATGTGAAATATAATGGAGTCTCCCCTAAAAATAATTTCTAGTTCCGCTGTTGATATTCATTATAGTCATATTCTTCGTAATAATGGACCATTCATACGCTACCATCAGCGTATGCCTCTATACATCATCACCTGACTAATTACCTGAAATATTTTAATAGATTTGGTGAGTATTATTGACTTCATATAGATACATCTATCCATACTAGTTAGGATCACATGTAACGTGCGTAGATCTTTTGTTGTTTTAAAATGATTAAATTGTAAATAATATAATTTTTATACAGTTTTAATCATTTATTTGCATAAAATACTATAATAATAGGATAATATTTGTCGATCTAAATTAGTAGATTAAAAAATAGATTTACTTAATCAAATAATTAATATATTTGTATGCATTTATCTAAATGAAGTTATCTATAATGAAATAATAAATGTTATTATAAAATAGATTTAATGGAATTCGAGAAGTAGTCAACGAATTTGTTAAAAGTTTAAATACTACTTAGAAATAGTAAAAATTGATACAAAATATTTTATTTTGAGATGTCTAAATAATTTACTTTGCAAATCAAATATATCTAAATTAATCGTTTGTATCATATATATATATATATATATATAGAAATATGATATTTTAATATTACAATAAAATAATTAATATTATAATTAATATTATAATAATTTTAAATTAGTATTTTATGTTTAATATATTTTAAAAAAGCAATATATAGTAATAGTACAATTGCCATGATCAACTATTGAAAGTTGAATGTTTATTACTTAAAGGGGACAAACTTATTGGTGCAAAGAAGAATTCAGTGTAATTCGGAATTAGAATACAGACTCATGAAATCAGATTATGCAATTAGATAATATTTATTAATGTTTTGATATTTTATTATTATCATGTATGAATTAGAAGATAAAATGTGTTAAAATAATATTTAAATTATATTATTGATGACTACAATTATATTATATTATGCACTGAAAATTACATTATTGTTTTCTAAAATAATTATTTAAAAAGAACAAAATAGAAAACAACCAAATGGAAAGAAATATAAACACTATGATGAGTATGGATTACATACCGTATAGAAATTATTTTGTCGCGCGCACGCGCATATATATATGTGTGTGTGTGAGCTTTTTGTTGCTATAGAGAGCTCATGGCTAAACTTGTGATGTAAAGAACTAATTGGCTACTTCTATTACTATAAAAAAATGTAACGATTAAAATAAAGCATACATAAATGCACTCTCATTAAGTCACGGTTTGGATTCTCTGTTATATAATGATGTTACGCATTGTTTTGTTCGGATTATTAACATATATAGAAATCAATGGAGATCAATCACGTTCATAATGAGGAAAGATTTTGTCTTAATTTATCATCCTCAATTAATACACATGTCAAGAATTCATGTATTGTAACACAATGTATAACATCATTATGTAACAGGCGATTCAAAATAATTAAGTCAACATTTAATGAGTTTATTAGTTGGCTTAATGAACTTTTCTTAGGTTAACCATTTTGACAATGTGAAGACGATTGTTATGTAATTGATGTTGGAGTCCATTATGTCTTCGTATTACCATAAGTCCTGACTCAATGTACCAGGGCATAAGAATGATATTAGAGTCGAACATGAGTAAACTTCATCGACTCTGAGGGCGATTCTACATGCAAGCAAGCGCAACAAGGATACTGCATCTCTAACCTACAAATATATATTGTGTGTAATAGATTTTTTCTGGCAATTTGAGTTAACTATTTTAACAAAATAAGGACATGTGTCAATCAATTACTAGCAAAGATTTCATTGTGGCATCTTATCACTATGCCTCCGTCGATCTAGGGCATTATATGAATCTAGCCGAATATTCAATGATTTTCACTTCTTCTAGCTAGGGATTCGAAGCCATGTGATGGAAAGATATTGGACAAGTCTTTTCTTAGAAATAAACGTTGACAACAATGATGCAAAAATGTTTGTAAATCCATAACCAAATCATAAGACTCCAAAGAACAACGGTAACTCATTAAAAGATGACGATTGAGATCCTCTCTCATACAATGATATAACACAATATGTTACAATGTTCAAATGATTGACATATGTATTAATTAATCAAGATAAATTATAATAAGTTTTTATTTATTAAGAGTGATTTATCTCTATCAATAAATACACATGTTAATCATTCGAACTGTGTAAGATCGATCAGATATCAATTTCAATTTTAAAACACTAGATAATTCATCAAATCATTCTTTTAGCCTTACTTGACTTTTTCTCCGGCTAATCTCAAGTTGAGTACTTTTAATATTCTCATACATATATACTCTATTATCTTAATGCTGCCGCATTCGATAGGCGCAGAGGATTGCGGCCAATTTGCCGAAAAATCGTTCCACGCGGATTTGAAGTTTTACATTTCATGCAACGTCAGATTCTCTTTTATATTTTTAGACTAATCATCCCTAGATTCATGCATGCTAGCTGTGATTCATTCGGTACATGCTAGCAGTAAATCATAGAGGAAAAATCACGTATATGTGCATCAGTCATAATCTATAAAATATTATATTGTTTTCTTTCGACGGATTATGTACAATATATTACATTAAATCCCGCCTCTATGCCTCATATAAATTCAAACAGTTGATCTTAAAATCATAAAAATATGTTTATTAACTTGCATTTCGAAGTGGTAAAGTCATACATATGTCCAATGGCATAATCTATAAAATACTATATTGTCAGAATTAAATTCATGACCTTCTCTGACAAATTTGCATTGCTGGGTATTAACGACTGAGTAATCTCGCTCTGCTGAGTAGCAAGCTACTGAAATAAATTTTTAGTGAATCGTATCATTTACCTAAAATTTTAATGATAACATAATATTCATAAAATTAAAATTTAATTATTGCCATTTTATTTTGTTAACCACAATCTTTTACAGTGAGAAATGTGGAGCCCCACCATATGAGGCATTTTTTCGCATGAGAAGAGATCTGGAAAGGTAAAAATGGACGAATATAATTTAATTTAACCCCACATTTATTATTATATTCAAACTACACTTTCATAATTAAATACCCAAACTATTTAAATGCAGAAATGTTTTCTTCCCCACCCTTTATTCATTACTCGCACAAATATATGAATTCAATTTTCAAAGATCTCGAGATCTCGACAAAGCTAAGGCGTTATGTCGACAAGCCATCTTTGGATATTTAATTGAAAAGTTGATTAGTTTGTATTAATTTAAATATTGAAATATAATTTGATTTATTTAATAAATTTGGTGAAATTATTTGAATTATTTATCCTAGTATAAATATAGTTTATGCCTATAGACCGAAACTGCTAATACCTATTTAAATATCATATTTACGTAAACGTACTTTATGATAAATTGATAATGCATGGGACTAGGGGTGCATTCATACAATAACTCATATTATAGAAGAACTAAAAACATTATAAGTCATTAACTATAGATCTAAACAGTTGTTAGAAATCTCTCATGTAATCGTTACATATATAATTATCCGATAATAAATTAGTCATTATAAGATTATATTTCTAATTTTGACATACCCACATTGATTTGATTTAGGCGTTTGATGGATTATTGAGATTTTATCATTAATTGGCAAATCATTAATATTACATATCAACAGCCGTCGTTTTGGTTTTTTAAAACAAAAACACACCATTTTTTAATTTTTCAGTCTTCGTACCTCCATGGAGAAAAATTATGTTGGCTAAAAACAAATGGAGAAAAATCCGTGTGGCTAAAAAAACATTAACATGTGATTTCAAAATCCATATGGGTCGTAAACACATGGTGATTCAAAAAAAAAACCTTGCATTACTAGAAATGACTAATAATAAAACAGTGTCGAACGTTGAAATTGAGTGTTCGGGACTTTGAATTGAATATTATACTGAGGAGATTTTTTATGTGTTGTTGGGGGCTCAATTGATATTACTATCACTACATTTTTCCATAAAATTTCTAATTAAATACCTCTATTAAAGATATATTTCATTTGTCGTAGAATTGACCGACTCCACGCCCTAGTGTATGAAACACTCATATAAGTCATTTTTCATTATTATTGTCTGTTATAAATCATTATTAGCATTTAATAAGACTTTTTTATTTTAAAATTCAGAATACTACAGATTAAATATTATTGTTGCATGTTATTAATATATCATTGTTCGTAGAGTTATTTCTTTTGAAATTCAATTCACGATTGGCGACGCCCATATTCTGATAATGGAAATATACTCATCATAAGAGCATGATATCTACTTGTTATTAAATCAATGACAGAAAACGGATTGCGACCACCCTAAAAGACGGATATATTAATATATAGACTAGACCGATTGTAAAATAATGTTGTAGTGTTATTCATATTTATTAGTTTTTAATATAAAATGTATTAGCATCTAAATATCTGTTCATTCGCAATAATCCAAATGCTAATTTGTTTATATATATTATAAGTATAATTATATACCGACATTATAATAAGTTATGCTCAAGTGTAGATTTCACTACTTCAGTGACAGAATTAAGTCGGTTGACCGTTGACTTGCCTTTTTGACCATGTGGTACTGATTAACTATCATCCGTTCTTAATGTGAAATATATGATCTCATTTATTGAATAAAATTTCACGGTATGCACGTTGAATTATTCTCCTTTGACCCACCTCCTTTTTGTCTTAATTTCTCCTTCTTTTTACTTTACAGCTCATATCCGAAATTTTTTTATGATTTTCTTCATTTGCGTTACTTAACCTGGTAACATTTTCAGATTTTTCTTTTCTCTTTTTAATGATTTACTAAGCAAACGTGTGAAGGCAATTCATGATGGATGCAGGACTGGGAATCAGATGGTTGGGATCAGCAACAAAAAATCATATTCAATGTTCTAATCTGAAGCTTTTTATACAATTTTAAAATTATAATTCTTAATATGAAAAGAAGTTGATGAGTTCCATCGACTTAGATATGCCCAAATTACGTGCAATTGAAACTTTTTTTAGAAAGGTAATTTAAGAAACTGTCCTATCATGATGTATCGACACCAGCTAATACTAGATAAAATTCATTTCCCTTTTATTTTTCTTAGTTTAGAAAACGTATCTTCCTTTTTCACATGCATATTTCAAATTGCCATGAACTTTTCATTTACAAAAGGAGTCCACAAAAGATCAAAACACGGTATCTTTTCCTTAGAGTGTACGCCGCATTATCATCAGTTTGCACAGTTTGAGATGGTTGAGCCCACCTTCAAAAAAGAATGTTCTTAAAACACTATATATAGTTTTACAATAAATACAACTGATATCTCCATATAAATTCAAACATTTAATCTTTTAAATTATAAAAAATGTACTCACGCACGTGCACCCTCTATCTTTTCAAAAACAAAAAATCTTGTTTAACTGTTGCGCCTCTTGTATCAACATTAAACGGGAATTCGTTGAAAAATGGTCATTAGCTTAGATTTTATTATAGTTTGGTAGTTCACTCAGATTTATCCTTCTTATTTTGAGTAAATTGAATTTTTGGTTCCACAAAACACAATTCATTTTATTTTGTTCTCAAAGATCTACTTTTAGTTCCCCTATCGATAAATTTTTTATCAAAATATTTTTGCATTTTTAGTCTAAAAACTATTTTGTCATTTTTATTTTCGATTCTATAAATTATATATATATATATATATTGGTATATGACAAATATAAGACAAAATGAGCAAATTAAATATACGATTCACGTGAGTGATTTATTAATTTTGGGACATAAATTGCAAATATTTCGAGTTGAGACTAAAAATATATTTATGGGAACAAAATGAAATTGGACAGAGACCAGAAATCCAATTCACTCCTCTTACTTCACATGACTAGCTAGGAGTCCATTTACTAACCGAGACTTTGGACAATATATAAGATTTGATCATGTTAGTAAATAGCAAAAGTTAAAGCTAACATGGAAATTCAAGCATTAGGTTTTCTTAAAATAAAGACATAACCCCCTTTCAATATACTTTGGGTCTTCTACAGCCATTGATTGAATATTAAACTCGGCGGAATATATATTCTCAACTTGCATCTTAGAAAAAAGAAAATAGTATACGGTCGATAAGGTATTATGTTAGATTATATACTACTGCAATTCAAGCTCATTATTTTTATAAAAGAAGAGACATTGGAATCCCTAGGTATATCCCTTTTTTTTTTTAATTAAAAACAATATGAAACATCAGAAAAATTATGAACCAATCAGGATTTGTGCATCCAAATTGGACGAGGCCGAAATCTTTTACTTTCCAGGAAATGAATAATTAAATAAATTAGAAAGAAATGTTTTGTTTATCAGCCAAGATTTCCTCTTTAAATGAGAATATACTAACAATTGTTTCAAATTAACCATTTAATAGATCTTGAATTCTCGATATGCTTGTGAAACAGTACTATACACAAATTCTTATTTAGTTAGTAGTTTTGACTTAATTTGTTCAAATATGAGTACTTTTACCAGAGATAATCTTAACCTGTCAAATAATTCGATAAAGACTTCGATTATAGTGCATTCTGAAACTCAGTCAAGCCGTTCGCAAAAAAGTGATAGTCCTTGATGTTATGCTATTTCAATATAATTCATCAGTAAATATGCTGGGTTTGTTTCTTTTTTCCCTCTGTTGCCCTATCCATTTGTGTCCAAATTATATATTAGTGTTGCCATTGAAAATTCTAATTAAATTTATAGTTATTAATAAACAACAATTTTAAAGAATTAATTATATGTGGTATAAGTACTATTAAAAAAATCCAGCTAGTATGCATGACTTGGGAAAGACTTGCAACAGTAATAAATCATATTCATATTTGTATTTCTTGTGAAAGAAGAAAATGTGGACATAATAATTGTTTATTGGAGTAATTAATTGATATCCCAGTGGATTATTAGGATGTAGATGCCATTCAAATTTCAAAGAAAACAGTCTACGGTCGGAACCTCCCAGTTGCAGAAGGCTTGAATTTTTGTGTTTCTTTTTTCTATCATTCCTCCCTCCAACTGTCACGTTCCGTGAGAATATGCGACTCAATTTCACATGACCAAAATTTCCAACTCCCTTCAAACTCTCTCTCTCTCTCTTATAAATCTATGGCACACATAAATTACGTTAAATGAAGAGAGCCGCATTCTCTTACCAGACTATCCACACACTACATCTCCCTCTGGCCAACATAATTATGTAGACTAATTACTTATTTTCCGATGGACAACATAGAAGTCCCAGAATACTTCATCTGTCCGATC
>AYJT01112370.1:0-10028 GCA_001278415.1 Ocimum tenuiflorum
GTATTTTATTTAAATACTTTATTTATCAAAAAAAAAATCCGAGAACCATCGGTTCTAACCGGAACCGGCTGGAACCTGAACCGGCGATTCCCGATTCGAAACCGAGACCCGGAACCTTAAGTGGTTGGTCTGGTTCCAATTCCAGATTGCCAGAACCGCAGAACCAGCGGTTTCGAACCGGAACCGGGGCATCACTACGGACACAGGCAACAACAAAATATCCAATGTATGCTTTTAAAATCTATAGGTGGGATATGATCACTTCAAGGTGAAAATCTTATTTGACATTGATAGTCATTATCAAGAACTAAATACAATTAAATAAAAAGAAAAAACACCTTTTAAATAGTGTAATAATTGCTCCTTTTTAAGAGAGTAAAGATATCTTAATTATTTTGAATTTATTAAGTAGGTAACAAGGAGTTTAAAATCAATATACTGCTCCAACTAGTATTTTGGGTTTCCCAATTCTCCAGATTCCATTTATTAATTTAAAGATGCTGTACCGCCGACTATCTCTCTCTCCCTGTGTATTTATTATTTTTGTTTTTTAAAGTTTCATTAAAAACGTTTATCTGTGTTGGGATCTGGGACCCAGCAAAAGTGAACGACCCTCAATGTTGTAGAAAATGGATGGGGTTGTTCGGATTAGACCATCTCCAATTATTAATATTAAATTTTAATTCAAAATACAATAAATGTTAATTCATCTTCAAATATTTATATCAAATTCAAATTTAAAATTTTTTTTACTTTTCAAATATTAACAATATATTTATCAAATTTACAATTTAAACTCTTTATTAATTTCAAGCAATGTGAAATACTTGGTTATTAAATACAAATTTTTATTAATTGTAAATTTATTAAATACAAAAATAATATTAAAAATGTATCGAACAAATTTAATAACTTGCTATTATTAGAATAGTTGCATTGAAAAATATACCAAACATATCAGATTACTAGAAAATGAAATTACACTAAAATCTTAACTATTATGTAATTTAGAACATATAGAAAACTAATACACAAATATATAAATTATATATTAAGATGAATCAAGTTTTTAGCAATCAATCTTTATAAATAAATTATAGAGTAAACATAATTTTAATTATAAATGCATAAAAGATAAAATAAAGACAAAGACAAAATTGTGGTTTAAGAATTATTTGGGATCAAATTGCAATTTAAAAAAGTTTTGAGTTTTACGACAGTGCAACATCAAATTTAAGTTTATTTTTAGTGTAAAATCTATTTTTTAGTGTAAAATCTATTTTTTAATTTTTGGATTGTGTTTAGTGATTGGAAAAAATAATACTAGTTTTTTAGTTTAGGATAAGTTTAAGGGTATGGTTGGAGATTGTCTTAAGAGTTAAGATAGGAACTTCAAAATAAATTAACCATTTGACATCTAATAAGTTGTGTTATCATATATTATTTGATTTTTTTTTCCTCTGAAATTATTTCAATAAAGGTCCATTTACAGGCCAGGGCCATAAAGGCCTATATGTTCTTTTGTTTTTTTGACTAATTGCATGAGCAGATGAATGCAGTATTAATTCTAACCGGATACCTAAAAAATGCATGATAAATAGAAAAAAATACTCAATAAACAAGATATATTAATTCTAATCCTAATAAAACTAGATATAATAATAAATACCTAATTAAATAATAAATTTAAACATAAATTCTGAAGTGTATAAAACATCTTGATATTTTTATTCATCAATATCAACCTCAAGCTTTCGAAACGAGCTCATCAATTCGGTATATAGTGTTCCGATCTCGCGTACTTTTCAGTTATCCACATATATATTAGTTGAAATCAATTATGAAAAATGCAACTGAACCAAGTCGAGCTGAACTTGAGTTGTAAACTGGAGATATTTACAAGATTTTGCACCAAATTCAACACAAGCGAACTCGATTAGTTTACAGGTCGAACTTAGAAACAACATATCAACTCATGCACAGATACATTGTTGAAATATATAGAGTCATCATCTTCTTCTTCTTTATTCTTCTCATACCTCTAAACACACTTCTCTGTATAAGGTAGCAGCTGAGCCTTGTGTCAAATTCAGCAAGCACGTGCCTCGGTTAGCTGCCTCATTACAGGCGCACAATTACCTGAAACTTTCAGAGACGCAAAGAGGCACGACAACCTAGACATCATGGGACTCGTGTTCAACTTTCGAGTCACAACTGCAAGCTCCTTGCCAGAGTTGGCATTGCAAGGGCTATCATACCCTTCGAGATCGGCGTTTGTGATGAATACAGCATCTCCAGATGTACATGCAATTTTCGAAGCCATGAATCGCTGCTGCTGATATTCTTGAACCGCCTAAAAAGCAGAACAAACAGTTTTAGTTCAGAAATTTTGAATCCAACCTGATCAGAATCAAACACACTAGCAGTTATGCACGAGAGAGCAGGGCCCGAAATAAGTTTTTACCTCCCATTGTGATGGAGCTAATAGGACCCTAGGTCTTCTTGAACGAACATATTCAAGAGCAGAAGAAGGACTCATATGCTTATAATGAACCTGGATGGAAAGAATACCTCAGTCTCCATAGTAATTTCTTGATCCATTCCGTTTCTATAAAAAAAAAAGAAAAGAAGGGGGGCGGGTACCAGATAACAGAGAACAATGGTTGTGCTCCTTCCGCGCCCTGCTTTGCAGTGGACATATGTTGTCTGACCACTAGAAGCATTTCCTGCAATCATTAGGGAGTCATCAATGACTCAAAATCCAAGTGCAATTTCAGCTGAACCTCATGCGATCATTTAATATACCAACATCACATTGGGGAAAAAAGGAAAGGAATTACACACTGTGAATAAAATCCACTGCACGGTTAATATCCCCAAAAGATGGAGCAAAGAGATAATCCCTAGTAGGAATAACAAGATGTTCTATCCCATGAGCCTGAAAAATGAAAGCATAAAAGTGAATTAATCGAGGAAAGAACTGGCAAAAAATATCAAGTTTTATCCCTAAACTCATTCACATAATGAAATACATAGCAAGTAACAATGTGAACAAGCCCCAACTGCTGACAGCATCATAGAAGAGCAACTCCAAAGAACATTACGAGTTAATGATATCCCAATCAGATATTATAATCCACAAGGAATACATGACTCTGAATTTAATTTGGATCGATTACTCTTCTCAAGGTGCTCAAAAAAACTTGTTTGCTCCGAATCAACAGAAGCATGACCTCGGAATCATAGATAATGAGTTATAAAGTCCACAGGTAATATTCTTGTTCCAGCAAAGAGGAAAAGAAAGAATCTTAAAAACACACCGAAAAATAGCTTTCTATTGAAGCATGACATGAGCAATCAAAGCAGCCAGTAATAGACATATCCAACAGTTTCCAACACTTAATTTGAGATTAATAGATCTAGCTAGACAAGCATGGGCACAGCACAAATACAACCAAACAAGCAGCATCTCAAACCAGTGAAGACATTCCTAGAACATAAACCAGCTTAGCACTTTGCATTCATACTGTCTAACCATTTCCAAGAAAAACTCAACGAACATACAGATAGCTGTTATCACAACTAGAGAACAAAAACATGAGCATCATACATGGAATTATGAGCTCCAATCTACTAATCCTGGATTTGACTAATAAAGCTGCATTTAGAACCCACTCACATAGTACAAAGATGTTGGAACCAGAGTTTCGTAGGGCTCATTCAAAGTAATTACACCACCAACTCCAAGCTGCTTCAACCGAGGTACATCCTTCGGAAATGGAACAGCACCCAACAGTAAAAACTAATATTCCACACAAAAGCAAATACTTAGTAATATATCACAATAATCAAACGAATATGACAAAAGAAAAAAAAAATGAAGCCCGGGCCAGAGGAAAAACCAGCCAATAAGGAAAGAATCAAATTCACCATCATTGTCAGGCATTATCACCAAGTACTTATGAAAAAGGAAAACATCAAATTGTACACTGAAAAATAGTTTTCATTTTTTATTTTTCTGATAATAATGCATTTTCCACTCTCACAGGATAAATCCCAGTTCATCATATTTTCAATATCCTCTGGATAACAATCATAGCAAGTTGAATCAAACTATGAAATTTTCCTAAATAAAGGAACTAAAGTCGACGGGATAATTATCCAAAATCATATAAATCGAAAAAACGACACTGTTCAGGATAAGCAAATGCGATGAATTCGGATAGTCCCGCAAGAGACACCTGATCAATTCGATCCCACCACCGGAACTCCGCTTGAATTTTGTTTCGGAAAACGTTGTATAAAAGGGTCGGGTAGAACAGGATCCGAGCCCCGGCTCCGACTAAAGCCCTTTTCGCATCAACCCTAACAGCGATCAGCCTCGCTTCTCTATCACAACTATTTCTGCTGTTTTTTCCATCTATATTGCTCTTCAAACCATCATCAAGGTCCTCGATCTTCATCGCGGTCAACAGAGCATGGAATCTCAATGAAATGGGAACATACACAGAACCCAGAACCCTAAATGATAATAAGTACTGATTGGCGTAGAATAATTCAATGGATCGGAAGAATAAAAGTGCTGAAAGGCTTCAGTGATGGCAAAATCTATGATTGATCAGGAAGATAAAAGAGCTGCTGAAGGTTTCAGCGAGTGAATACTGATAATGAAAGAGAAACTTGACGAGAAATTGTCATGATCGCCTGCGAGAGGAGTAAGAAAGCTAAAAATGATCGGTGATGAGAGATAAAGATTGTGGAATTGAGAAGAGGGGGTGGAAGGTGAGGAGAGGAATCAAAGTCAAAGGACGACAAGAGTTTTGGGGAGATGAGCTTTATTGTTTTTTTCATTACTCAATTTAAATTAGTAAAATTATACTTTTTATATTTCAAAATATACACGCTTTTAATAATCAAAAAAACTTGTGTTAGACTACTTAAATGATATAATTTGTTTCTACTAATTCAAACTTACACTCTTTTTGAATTTTAAACTCAAATTCATATTCGCATTAGATCTTAAATTTAAATTAATCCAAATAATTTAAGCAACCTAATTAAAGACTCTTATTTGATTATTGTTTTATCCTTAACAAGTAAAAGAAAAATTCTTTTTGAGTAAACACTGACTTAAAAGACTTGTTTGATTACCTTTTTCTTTATAAATGCGTACATAATTTTGGGGGAGTATTTTCTTGAGAATTCGTTGATAAAAAAGTAAATAAATAATTAATATTACCCGTCCAATTTACTTTATTTTTTTTAGATATAAATCAAACATAACTTGAAAAAAAAACATACATATAATACGGTGAATAGCATCCGTATGAAATTAAAAAGTGGTATAATGAATGTTTGCTAATCTAATTGATGGATCAATCAAGTGAAGATTAAGATTAGAGTAATTGAATAATAAAAAATATCATATGAATTTATAATCAATCTTATATCGTAATTAACTTTGGAGTGAGTAAGAGAATTAATTAAGTAATAATTGAGTGACAAAATTTTATTTAGTTTGAAATTCTTTGTGATATTTGTAAGCCTAACATCTTAGGACTTTTAATTTTGTGATTTGCTATCAACTGCAATTATCAACATTACAAGAATCATATTGATTTGTTGAATTTATTTATTATCGAATAAATAAGAATATAAGGTACAAATAACTTCTTTTTCCTCTTCCTCTTCTTCTCCTTCTCAATTTGAGGGTACCGTGTGAAGACATCATCACAAAACTATTATTAAAAGCTTCATTCATATTCACGCATGTTATATATATTTCACGCTCAATTTGTTTTTAATTGCAGACCAGTAGACAACTTTTGGAAGCGAAAAAAAAAACTGAAATGATCGAATATGTCAACTTAATAAATATTTACGAGCATATGTCGACAATTTATTCAACTGTTTATAAACTAGTCTGAAAGTTGAAACTTATATTATTCATTAGGTCATTTTTTTTAACAAATGTAAGACATCATACACAATTACACATGCAGTCACTGCTTTGAGTGTTCTTAGGATTATTTTTTTTATATATAAATCCAAGATCCAAATCAAGTAGGGGAGATAATTTCACTTCAAAACTTAGACCCAATGAACTTAACCAAACAAGCATTTGTAAGATTGGGATTCAAGATCATTTGTCCACAAACGCTCACAGTATTCCACCAATAGACAACAGGTCATTTTGTACTCCTTAGGTTGATTTTCTTAAATCTCTACACTTAAATAACTTTTTCATGCCACTCGTGTTTGGACGAGTTTAGAGATTAGTGTTCGAAATTAAAAATGACAATTCTCAAACCAATGAATGTCGTCGATAATTTCAAAAAAGTTAAATTAGTAACGAAAAATATACTTACATATGATTTGACACAATTAGAGTTTTGACATTTTTTTCAGTTTTGATAATTCTGAAATGCGAAAGAGTGCTATAGGCTCTCTCTCTGTGATACGTATTTATTGAAAATTTTGTTTACTTTCGAAGAAGAAGAAGATGATGATAAGAGAGAAATATATATAATATATAATCAAAGACTACTAATTTCAAAATATTTTGAGAAGTTCTTTTGTTAGATAGTTTAAATGAACTTAATCCTATCATGTTTATTTGGGTTTGGGTAATGAGGATGGTTTTTTGGATCCGTCTAAATCATTTAGGTGGTATAACAAAAACTTTTGCCAAATATTTTTACTGTGAATTTATAACTTTATATGTCTCAATTATTTATATGTATATTTTTGCAATAATATCATAATATATCTTATACTTTTTTTTGGTGGATATGTATTATATGTAATGATTTATTCATACGCATGAAAAGATATGTAACAACTAACAAGATACGCTTGGACTATAAGCCTACAATATGGTTTTATAAAATGGGAATTAATTTAAAGTATTTTTTATTGTTAAATATAGATTTGAATTTTATTTTATATTTATCATTTAGAGATATGGTTATATTTGATTAGTTAATAATATTAGATTTATCTTTAAGAGTTAATAATTATCTTTACTTGTTATAAATAAATAATATATGTTAGTGGTAGAATTATTATGTTTATGAAGAATGGAATTGGAAGGGATCTCTTGTGAGATTTTTTATTTAAAATTCGTAGTCATTTTATTTTACTCAATTTCTTTACTCTATAAATTATTGTATGTTCAATTCCGTTCATCATAAACATAATAATTCCACCACTAACATCTACGATTTATATAGAATAAAGGATAACTATCACCTCTGAAAAGGTATAAGTTATCAAATCAAACTTTAATCTATCGTTAACAATAATAAACTACTTTAAAAATTCCATCTTAACAAAATCCTAATATAATTGGAGCATAAATTGGTTATGCATGTCTATATGAAAAATCTTTAATATGATACATTGCTTTCAGTCTTTGTCGTTTCATGGAAATACTTCCATTGTTTATGTTTTGGCTAAGAGGGAAAAAAACATGATTTTTGAAATGATAATTACTAAGCAAAATTTTATGATATACTGCCTACATACTGAGCTAAAAAATTAATTTCAACCAACTACTGCTCCCAAATATAGCCAAAAATAAAAATTACATGATAATTTGCATTTGGTTCAAGTATGTTTTACAAAGCATGAAAGTATAATTTACAGAAGTAGTAGTAATACAAATTAATATGCACGATCAAACATCAAATTTATCACCATCACCAAGAGGAGAACCCAAAGTCATAGTATCAATCAAATCAAGTGACATTATTAGTATTCTATGGTAAAATTTAAAAACAACACGTATAATTAGAGAACATGCCGATGTAATTTTTATTAATTGCATGTATATTCTATAGAGTATGCATGGGCAATTTACAAAGTTAGTAGTGACACGAATCAACATGCACCAAATCATACTACGATGGTGAAGACAACCGAGGACGTCGGAGGAGGATGGTGTCACCAATGAAGATGGAAGAGAAAGGCCGCTGACGGAGATGAGATTGCAAAAGTGAGAATTGAAACGCTAGTTTCAATTTGGAATTGAAGGAAATGGAATTTTTTTTCTTGGATTAGGGAAAATTAGATCAAATGTATTGATTTATCGGTCTAAATCACTCAAGTATCTAACTATAGAACCCCTCTAATTATTAAAGTCAATATTTATTCACTTATGCTTCCAAGTTCCAAATAATTGTTTCATAATATACATGGAACATTTCTAGTGCAATACACCATTTATTTATATTCTCTTTTTCTGTTCATTTTTATTTCTTTAGAAAGGGAACCATTATGAGGAATGATCAATAACAATACTACTGAAAAGTTCTTGTATCAATCTTCCCAAAAATCCAAAATATTTACAGCAGCCTAAAATTTTCATAATGTAGGACTTAAATACAACTAAGAGAGTTTTCATGACTTTTTTCTTGACCATAAGAGAGCATCAAGAAAAGCCCATGTAAAAAATATTAGCAAGACTATCAACTATGATCCGAAGTGGCAAAAAGAAGCAAGAAATAATGAACTATTTTCTCCATACTAGGCAATGCAGTATAAGGAGTTGGGCAGCTTGAAAGACCGCCTTGCGACAGAAAATCCCGTCAAATCGCTCCACTGATCTCCGTAATTTCCATGAATTATGTAACCTGCATCCTCCATCTCCTTTCTCTTCTCGGACTTGAACACTGATGCTGGCTTCCCTTTATCAGACAGCCCCCTGTTTCAGCATCAAATGCATAGTTGAATGAATGGTGTAATAGTTTAAAAGGGTGAATAGATGCTGCAACATTTCTGCAAAGTGTGAAACATATGTTATGTACCTCATAATAAGCTTTTCCCATTTGGTGAATCCTGCATACAATAGATTACGCTCTGTAGCATGCCTCTGATATTCACCCCGTCCAGTCAGCAGAAATATGGTGAAGCCAAGTTCTTGTAGCTCCTTGTACAATCTCAAACTGGGGGTTAGTGCCGGTGCCTCTGCCAAGTCTACCCATTCATCGAAAGAAGATTCATCAAATATCTCCGATCTGTCCCATGGAAACAAACAAGCATAATAATGTATGTTAAAGGACTGAAAACATGGGTCCAATAGTTAGAAGATTAGATTAGAATTCCCATATGTTCATCATCAGACGACGAATGAAAACCTTCTCGCTGTAGTTTATCCATATCATTATTCTTTCATGAAAAAGGCACAGCAGTGATCTGATCAATGATACGGATATAAATAGTTTATCCAGACTCATTTTCGTGCTAAATAATGCGATATTTTACAGCATACTTTCTAATGGCCTCGTCACTCATTATAAGGATTTTAATTTATACAGAGAATAAAATATGGCAGTGACAACTTATTTGAGGTGGGAATTATAACCCCAATTCTGTACCACAAAAAACTAACGTGAATTTTTCTCTAAGCATAACCATCCACTTTTCAATCATAACTACAAGTTGTTGTTGCATTTGAAACAAAAAATATGTTAACTGACTACTTTCATTCAATTTGTTCGGTTTATATGGGAACAATTTTGATGAAGCTCTACGTATCGCTTACTTCAAAGAAGCTAGATAAGGTATAACTAAGAACAACAAGTCTCCATGCTTAAATAATTTTTCATTTGCGTAATAATAATAATACACCCCCAATCTTGAATCAAATTTATGATTGGTATTGACATACGATGATGGATGCAACCAACAATTCCCAGAAAACCTAATTCTGTAATCGTATAGGATATTCTTGATATGTTTCTCCCACTACCAAAGACCCAAAACAAATTGTCTTTTTCATTTTATTCTTCCATCTTTTCAAGTGGCCAATCATATTTTGAAAAATCCTCACATTAATGCAAACCATCTTCGACATCTCAGTAAATCAAAGCTCTCATTTCCCATGAATTATATATAATGTATACCATCATAATTCCAATTTAAAAAAGAACAAAAAAAGTAAGTGTTGTTTACCCGAATCCATGGGCGGCGTAGTAGGGAACATTGGACAGCAAGGTCTCGTCAATGTCGAAGATCCAGGCGTCCCT
>AYJT01112373.1:0-13737 GCA_001278415.1 Ocimum tenuiflorum
CCCGCTGCTTGTGGCAATTATCCAACATACTCTCTCTCTCTCTGCGATTGGATTGATTTATTTTGCGTCCGACGTCGGAGCGGGGGTGCTGCGCGGCGGCGCCACCGTGAACGTATATCGGAAGAGTGGTGACTGTATAGTCTAGTTCAAATCATTGATAATTCTCTTGAATTTATTATGGTTAATTGTGACACGTATTGTGATAAAAAGAAAAAGAAAAAGAAAAAATAGATTATAAATTCGAATGATTTTATAATAGAATTGCGAATCATTATGAGTATGAGTTTGATGGCAGAGGGAATGACAATGTGTTTGAGAATAAAACCTATCGGGTTTGGTTGATTCCCAAATATTTGGAAATAATTCTCAAATATCAATTCCAAAATTACCAATCAAACAACTTATTTTGGATTTCATTACATTCCCTAGTTCCAAATCCACCAACCAAAACGCCACCTAAATCTACTACACCATAAGCAATTCATTTTTCAAAAATTTGCGTTAAACCGCCTCAACGAATCTAAATAATTCATTTTGTTCAATCCAAACTCATAATCGTCTTGGATCCTAACGCAAACACATATTCGTCATTGATTCCAAACTCACATTAGCCCGAACGATTTATGCGGTCTAACGGGAGACTTCATCGAAAAATATTAAGTATAATTGTAGTAGATTAGAATAATGCAAGTAAAAAAGGTGGCGGCATTTTGGATTACCCAAGTTGTAACAATAAGTAGCTCTTGCTTTTTGCAACGCCCAAGAAAAGGGCGATTGCATGAAGAAATGCATCAGCGGTTGTAACGATAATCGTGAGACATCTGTTACATAATGATGTTGCATGTTATATTATATTGTTCGGATGATTGATTCATTTATTCATTAATGGAGATAAATCATATAAAATTTTTTATTTCTTAGAAGTATGATTTATCTATTACATGTGGTGAATCATAGTGTAATACAATTGTATAATAAAATATCTCAACCTTCTATTCTCTCTCCGCTAACATAAATATTTTACGATAAATTAAATTAAAATATGTCTCGTTCATTAATTAATTTGATCGATCGCTAATATTTAAATTTTCAGTTGTAATGCATTTTCACTTTAATGCATCTTTTTAGTTTTCGAAGGGCAATTGTGTAAGATACATCATATTCCATTTTCTCTCTCGCATATTTTTTTTTTCTCATCTAAAATTATTATGAAATTTCAAACAGATACTATTTTTATTTACTATAACTATTAAAGAACTATCTTGAATACATTTACTTCAAAATCACATAAAAATTCAATTTAATGACATTATATCATATATTGAAATGCTAATAAATAAGTGGATAATCCACACTTGAGAATAATATATGAGGTCAATTTAACAAATAAAAGAATCATTTAATAGTGCATAAAAGAAAAAGAAAAAGATGTTAAAAATGCACGTAAATAAACACCATAATGTATCGATTCGAGTACATTTATGATAATAGCGAACGTAGAATTCAGGCATCGTGGCGCTTAAATATATTTGATGGACACCATATCGAAAAATAAACATAAATTATATAGAAGAATTCACAATACATAATCATTTTATATTAGTGGACAAGTAAAGTTTGATATTTATTCAGCTATTGCACAGATACAACCTGCATAATCCGTGTTCTAAAATCGTTAAAATTGCATATGTTTCTATAGAAATGACTTGTATAATTCAATAAAATTCATAAATTTATTTGATTCATCACTAAAAACACCAACAGTGATAACAAATTATAATTTACAACAAAATAATCAATATTAACCAACATTTACAATTCAAAAAATCAACCGAATTCACGACGAAATAATTAAATAAAAAAAATTTCAAAAGTGGGCATTCGATATTCTAATAATCACAAATTCATAATAAATCACCTCATCATGGGGAGGGCCGAATGTTCGTGTACTGAGGCCGGAAGCACGACGGTTAGGGTCGTCGGGACGCCGCACTACAACCGAAGAGTTGGCTCCTGATATGGGATAGAATTTCCGATTGATCGTAAAATAGTGGATTAGATTTTTCCATCTTTTTCAAATAAAATAATAAATATTACATGTGGCAACTTACGTTTGCGCCTATGTAGATTTAACTTCTGAGTAGGCTCTTATTTAACACCGTTAGTGCTTAGGGACAGAATTCTCGACTGACCGAAATTGTGGGATAGAATTTTCTATTTTTCCTCAAAAAAATCCGTATTATTGATTGTGGAACTAAATTTAAATATAAAAAAGTAAAAATTAATATTCAATGTTTAATACGAAATGTAACGCACAACGTGGGGAACAAGTGAACGGTAACTTGATAATTAACATAAGATCCGTAGCGAATTAATGATCTGAATAATGAAGATCTCACATATGAAGATATCTAAATTAAAAATATAAAATCTGCCCCAATTAATTAAAGAGTATTATTAAAATAAAACAGATGAAACATAATACAGTCGAATCAAGTGATGTGGAAATTTCCTGACCTACAAGTCACATGTTAACCGGATATAACTCAATTTGATGTATTATTTTTGAAAAAATAATACAAACGATCTAGTATAAATATACAAACTATAAAAGATTATACAAATATATAATAAAATATAAAATAATTATTTAAATATAGAATGATTTTTCAATTTTGACATCGAAAAATTAAGTCAACACGTCCTATTTATTAAGGTGCAAGACTAATTTCCTTCGATCACTCTATGAATTATGAATGCAATACATTGACTATTTTTTTCGATGCCCAAAAAATAAATTCATCTTATATTTGAACAATTTCTGATAGTTTGTACATTTGTACGAAATTTCGGATAGTTTGTATTATTTTTGAAAATAGGAGATATCCCTTTAAACCGCCTGAATCATTTAGGCGGGTTTCAGTTTAAAATCCAAAGTGGTATGAGTTTGGATTTATGATCCAAAATGAGTATGCGTTTGAGTTAGTGGAAATGAACTATTTAGATCTGCCTAAATGGTTTAAGCGGTTTAACACAAGTTTTTGTCTTTTGAAAAAGACACATGGTTTAAAATATAATTGAATATTTTTCCTAAACTTATTTTGTTATGCAATTATATCCCAAAGTTCTATTTATTATATAATTATATTCTCAATAGTTGATATCGTCAAAAATTTGCTTATATGACCGTTAAACGTTGTTAATTACATCGTCATAATTTGTGTTGCAACGAATCAAAACAACATCATTTTTCATTCTTTAGAAACCTTTTGGGATCATATTTACCTTTTCATTTTTACTACTAATAAATAACGATATTTCTAAATAATGAAAAACAATGTTGTTTTAATTCATTACAACACAAATTATGACCACGTCGCTTGAAAACGCGGCATTTAACGACCATGTAAGCAAATTTCTGACGATGTCAATTATTGAAGATATAATTACATAACAAATCTTCGAGATATAAGTACATAACAAAAAAATTTGGGATATAATTGCATAATTGACTATACTTGTGGATATAATTACATATTTTCGGGGCCTCTAAACATTTAATTATCTTAATCTCTCTCACTCTACATTTTGTCTGCTTCTGACAATCATATTTTATTCTCTCTCTACAATGTGCGTGTTGTTGGATTGGGAGCAGAAAGCAGTAAAAACGGTGGTGTTGGTCATGCGCTCTGAATCTGTGATGGAGAAACGGAGAAGGCAACACAGCTTCTTCCTGCCACTGCGCCGCCGCCATTGCAGCGCCGTCCTTTTACTCTAGCTCCTCCTGATGTTACCACCTCTCCGCATTGTTGTTTCTCCATCACCAAATCAGCAGCAGCTCGTGATCTTAACAACCGCGCATTTCAGGTGACTAGTTATTTTCTGCTTCTCCTTTGGTTTTTCTCTTTTCCTGTTTGTTGTTCGTTATGTTTTCGCGCTTTTTTGCCTTTTTCGCGGCTTCTTTATGTGAAATCCATGAGTGAATCTGTTAGAATTGACCGTCAAATGCGAACCGAATCTAGCTTTTCTTCTTAGTAATTGGTGTTTATTTTCAGCTTCGTTTGGGCTGTAATTTGACATTTCACTTCCGTTATTGCTGAAAGCAAGGCTTCGATCATGGTGCACTTTTTTGCCGTCGGAGAGCCTAAATCTTTAATGTTGATTTGTATTCCGAAGCTAGAATTCAATGTTCTCTTTTCAAAGTTTTGCAGCAAAGTTCCTCCTCCAGCAATGCTGCTCGTATGTTTAAAATTTTGAATGGATTAAGTGTCATAGTTGCGTACAGTTAGATATATAATGCTGTTGTGGCATATGTTAGTATAACGTGATGAGTAATGTGCTTTTATTTGATGTCATATATTCTTATGTATTTATGTGTTTCTCTTGATACATTTTTTCTTGAATTGTAAGTTATGTTCTCGTTCTGAAATACTTCAAAAGGAAATGAACCGTTTATTATTGTTGATGCTCAGTGTAGCAGGAGTTTAACTTTTACCTTGGGGCCTGGTAGAAAGAAGTAAGTACATATTCAATGGACAAGTATGAAATACTGGAACAGATCGGCAAGGGGGCGTTCGGTTCTGCACTTCTCGTGAGGCATAAGCAGGAGAAAAAAAAGTGAGCAAATAATGATTCCTTTGTCTTATTTATGCCTCTCAGTTCATGTGTGTGTTACGACAACAATTTTTTTTCTTCCTGGTGCTTTTTTTATTCATTGATCGTTTATCACTTAATTATCTTGTCTTGGATTTAAGGTATGTTTTGAAAAAGATTCGTCTTGCCCGCCAAACTAGCAGGACACGTCGATCTGCACATCAGGAGGTCTGTCCTAATCCTCCAATTTCTTTTCATGCTCTTTCCTCTCACTTAAATTCAGTTTTGGGCTCCTATCCTTCCTTGTCATAGATCTCTTAAATTATTCTGATTCCTTTTTTTTTTTTTGTGTGTGTGCGTGTGTGTGATTCTGAATAAATGAATTGACTAAATCTTGCAAATACTCTTTGCATTAATCCAATATAGTTTGGGATAATATGCAGATGGTGCTTATATCAAGTATGCAAAATCCATTTATCGTGGAGTACAAAGATTCATGGGTGGAGAAGGTAAAAGTGATGCTGATGCCTATTTAATTATATTAACTTAGCAATATGAATTTATTTCATGGCCGAGCAAGAAGGACTTTAGAATCTTTTTAACTTTAGCTTATTAGTATTTTTACCCTATTAGTTCCTTTTCAGCAGTGACAGAATTGTACGGGTCATAGTTGTGTGTCGAACTAGAGATGATGCAAATTTTCAGACTAAATAATCATGTTTCGTGCAAATTAGATGGTTCAGAACTACAAAAACTGGAAAAGACCTAGAATCTGAAACTTGCTGATGCATAGCAAAGAAAAAATAAAAATAAAAAAAATAAAAAGAAAGAAAGAAAGAAAAGCTGTGTGTACAGTTTATATTAGCCACCTTTCACATTTGCATTTTAGCCATAATGTCTAATAACTTCCTGTTTCTGATATCTTGTTGGCCTGGTATCTTCTGTTGACCATGATAGCTAATATAGAAACTGAATTGGTTGTTTTCACCAGAAACAAATTAGAAGAAGAGGTCAATTTTTGGAGGGATATAAAATTTTAGAAAATGACACCTGTTAGTATCTGCCATCAGCTTTATGATAGCATTGCATTTGTCTCTGCCAGTTTCAGAATCTAATAATTGAACTAAAAACTTCTGTTGCTTGCCTCAGGGTTGCTATGTCTGCATTGTCATAGGTTACTGCGAAGGTGGAGATATGTAAGCAGTTTTTTCTCATTGAAGATGCTCTTAGAGGAACACATGCTTCCGTTAATAAAAGGAAACACATACAGGTCTTTAACCTTGACTATCATTTCTTTATTTGTAGGGCAGAAGCCATAAAAAAGGCCAACAGTGTCCATTTCCGTGAAGAGGTAGTCTCTTTTTCCTTTTCTTTTTTCCTTTTTGGTATGGGTTGCTTCTTCTCCATCTATACAGTTCATTGTTGTGCGTAGATTACAAGTTCCTTTCTTGCACTAAATTTCTGCAGAAGCTTTGTAGATGGATTGTCCAACTACTAATAGCACTGGACTACTTACACATGAATCATATTCTTCATCGTGATGTTAAGGTAAGTTGCTTCAGACTGTCTTCTTGATAGATATGATTCATAAAACGAAATCTCAATAATATTTCATTGATAATGTTTATTCAATTTCTACAGTGCTCAAATATATTTTTAATGAAAGATCAAGACATTCGTCTGGGTAAGAGATTATCTTTTTTCATCTATTGTTTGGGACTTTGGAGGAGGTTTCTGAAGTGCCCAATTGTATCAGGTGATTTTGGACTTGCTAAAATGTTGACTTCAGATGAGCTTGCATCCTCGGTTAGCATTATGCTTACGAAATGACTTTTCCCTTTTTATTTAGCTGTCTTATTGTCATATCAAATATTTACAACTCTTCATTTCCTCAGATTGTTGGTACTCCCAGTTATATGTGCCCTGAGCTACTTGCAGATATACCATATGGTTCCAAATCAGATATATGGTCGCTCGGTAAACAAAAAAATTATTGCTGTATGATTTATTAGATGGATAAAAAGCAAACCAGTGGAGACCTCGATTGATTTTATCCTCTTATGTTTTGAAGCAGTCCAGTCATATTGATATATCTTTTTTCTAAATCTCTACAATGTAAAATCTTTCCCAGGATGCTGCATGTACGAGATGGCAGCCCTCAAACCTGCATTCAAGGCATTCGTAAGTTTCTATAGAGCTTATCTAATCACAATCGTATGGTATAATTTTAAACGCCGTGGATGCTAATGGGGCCTGGACATGATTATTCGGCTAAGTTGATACTAAATGACATCTGTGCATTAGCCTTATCAGTTTTCAGCTAAGAAAATGCATAGTGGTTGCTAGAAGAAGTTCTGTTTCATTAATTATGGGACTTTTGGCAATTTTGTGAAACAGTTACCTTATAATCACTAAGGTATCGTTTTGGCTTTTGACCTAAAATTTGTGCATTGTGTTCATTGACACCATATTAGCGTTAATATAATGATGACTAGAGAGAATAGTCGATACACCATACTGTTGTGCTTGCTATTTCAAGGTTGACCATGAACCCTGCTACTGAACAACATCCATTTATGGTAATGTGGCTACTGTTTGAGGTCACTTCTGGACAGCCTGAAATCTTATGCCTGGGAAATAAAACCAATTAATTATATGCTAAAGTGCGAATTCTCGGTTCTTTCTCATAATTCTGATACCATTATCCATTAATTGGACCAAAATCATGATAGGTAAATGTTGAATCATTAGCTGTTCATCTTGTCTATTTTACAAGCATTAGGTTCAGTTCATACTTGTTTACTTGTATTTATATACTCTAATATAGGTATGATTGTGGTAGTGTTTGATATATAAAGATCTTTAATATCACCAGTGTTTTCTGCACATGTTGCCAGGACATTCAAGCTCTCATCAACAAAATAAACAAGTCTATTGTTGCTCCACTACCCACAAAATACTCTGGTGCATTGTAAATTCTGCCACATTCTTTCTTTCTTGTTTTGTTAATTATCCACCCACCCCCCGGATAATCTATTAACCAATCCTTATTAGTTAGAATAGCAGAGAAAATACGAGACTTCACAATTTTTAATTATTAATATTATTATTTTGAATAGGACTTCACATTGTTGCCATGGTCATTGCTTATAATTTTTTCCTGGAAAATGATTCTACTATGTTTTCTGCCTTAACTAGCTGAGACCTTATCACGATACTTGTATTACAGCCGAGGCTTGGTAAAAAGCATGCTGAGGAAAAATCCAGAACTTCGACCCAGTGTAAGAAGATCTGTTTTCTGATTTGAAATCCACTTGTGGATATTACGGACCTCTTTACTGCATAAATTGCCGCTTTAATTGTTTGAGATCTTGCATATTCATTTGTTTTTCCACAAGTTCAAACTTCCCAAAAGTAATCAATAATTGCATTCGATCTGCTTCCACTACGACCATATTTGTGCCCTTAAAAACTTTATTTTGTATACCCAACATCTTATTGGGGTATAATACTTGGGCAATATGAGTTCCTAGAAACTTTTGGCATATTTTGAGAGGTGAATTACATGTTACTGTTATAGAAGATGGTGGCACATTAACGAAGTAAAGATTGTGGTTGATTTTTTGCATCATTTTCATTTGTTTTATCCTTTTATCTATGTAATCACCAACTTTTGGCATATTCTGAAAGTTTGTCAGAAGCCCTTCTATGTAAAAATGTTATAAATTCTCATTTTCTAAAGGCGGTGGTTATATAAATAAAAGGATAAAAGTTAGAGAAAATCAACCTCTTTTAGAACTAGGCATTTTCTGTTTAAAATTTATTGAACAATAAAGTACTATCAGAATGACTTACTTCTGCAGCTCAATTCTTGTCTTCCCCTTACAAAAACACAAAATGCAGTAATAGTATGCTTCTAGTTGATAATCTTAACATGTTAAAATGACATATCATAAAGCTACAGATGGTACTCCTGTTATAGTTCTGTTTTATCGTAGCTTACTTCTTTAGAACTTGGTTGACTACAGTTATACACTCCAGGACTTGAATTGAAACTATTGCAATTTGCTTTTTCATCATTTTTTCAAGTTATGTGATGTGAGGGAATGAATCAAGGTCCTCTCTTCTAATGCTTATCAAGTTATCAAATCAAAATAATTTAATTATTCTATAAACTGCACTAATATGATTGAAATGCCAGGCTGCAGAACTTCTCAAGCACCAACACCTTCAACCCTATGTACTTGATGTTCACCTCAAGCTCAATGCGCCCAGGAATACCAGTATTCCAAGTCAATGGACTAAAACTGAAAAGAATTACACAAGGAAAATTAGATTTTCGCAGCCTCCACATGTTCAATCTCCAGTATGTAGAGAGCGACGACTATCATATGGAAATGACAGGACTTTAAATCCCAGTATATCTGGAGATGAGCAAAGTATAACTGCGAGTAACCCTTCCAATCTGCATCCTAGGACAAAAGAATTACATACTGGAAGCACGCATGAAGGGCCTATCGTTACAAAAACTGTTACTTCAAAAATCTTGAAAAAACAGAAAGCTACAGAACCAAAATTTTCAAGTGTCTCAAAAAGAAAGCCACAGCTCTCAAAGAATCACGAACTGGTAAGATCATAAAACATTTCTTCTATCATGTAATTTATTACATCTTTTGAATCTCACTGTTCATTTTTCTTTCAGAAGAAATTCTCTTAATATAATAATAAAATAACCATCCCAGTTAGTATCTGCGTTTTGTAATGCAGCTTTGCAGTTTCATTGGGTTGCTGCTCATATGTAAATTAGAATAATACGTAGGTGGTCTACAGCTCAGATTAACAAATTGCTGAAACTATGTATGTGGATTGTTTGGAGGAAAAAAAACACTTTTGATTATAGACTTCAATTTATCTTTCAAAGTAAATTTTCAGGATAAGAGTGCAGTCAAGTACTAATAATAGCAGGTCCTGACCACATTTCCTAAAGACATAAGAGCACCTACAGTTTAATGAGCCAGCCCAAGGTCTTCCCTAAATGTGTGGATACATAAACTGTAAAAGCTTAATGATGCAGAAACAATGCCTTAACAAGTAGTGTACAACTTTTCAAAAGACAATAATACTCTTAAGCAAAGTAGTCTTATGTTATTGAAGGCAATAGTGGTCGTGCATCAAATCTCTTTGATCTTAAATGATTCCTAAGACACATGATAAAGAATTATATGAATTATAAGCTAAAATGGTTCCGTTTTGTATTAGTGGAGAACGTTATATGAATTTTCTGGTGCACAAAGTAACTCAAAAAATGATATATGCAGCTTCAAACATCAAAGAGCTTGGTTAAGAGACCTGTTTCAACTACTCGTAGAGCATCTCTCCCATTTCCAGAAAAAGAATCAGCACATAAGTATCATCACAGGCCCAGTCTTGGTCTTCTTGGAAACATTGACAGCATCAAGTCTCCAGATGTTTCTGTTAATGCCCCTGAAATTGACAAGATGGCTGAGTTTCCTTCAGGGTTCTACGAGGAACCCTTCACTCTCTGCAGAAGCTCATTAACCTCTGCACAATTATCCTGCAGATCCCCTCAAGGTGACTGGTCTATCATGAAAGATAGATATACGGTCCAGTTCTCGGATAAACTAGGTGGGCTGAGCTTCAATAATTGGCAAGGATTTTGCTCTACGCTACACAAGGATAAGCAGGATGGAAGTGAGTATTCAGATCAAAATGCCACGGCTGGTGCATCAAGCCGAACATCCTCAGACCAAAGGCCCCACCGAATTAATACGTCATCTTACCGGCAACGAGCCGAAGCACTGGAAGGCTTGCTTGAGTTCAGTGCAAGGTTATTACAAGATGCAAGAATCGAGGAACTTGGGGTTTTGTTGAGGCCATTTGGACCAGGAAAAGTATCTCCAAGGGAAACTGCAATCTGGTTGACCAAGAGCTTTAAAGAAAATACGCTACTACCAGAAGATCTTTACCAGAGGAGCAGCCTAAATGTATAGAATAACTTTCTGTAACGATTTTTATAATGCTTCTGAACCGTTGGCATGTAATAGTTAGGCAGATCAGTCTTGCAGATTATACTTTCCTAATTCATTTAGGCTTCTGGGTTAGGCATTCATTGAGAATTGAGCAGTTGCTGGATGAGATAGGAAATGCATTATATGAAACTTCTGCTGATTTGGTGCTCTCTATTATCAGAACCAACGTTAATAATCCACTTAAATCTTTGATAATTTTCTGCTATCTGTTATTTTTTTTTTTTAATCCAGGTTCTCATCATATCATCTTTGAGCTGAAGCCTTCATGATGGTGGCATGCCTCATTCTGAATGCGGTATGCGGTTCTATTTCTCTGAAACAGTTTTTCAATAAGTTTGTAGCTAATAAACGTAGTTATATACCTTCCTGATATTAAGCTGGATTACCTATACTGACAAGTTTAAAAGTTCAGGCTGCGGCTTCCCCCACTACCAAATCAAAACATTTCTTTAGCTATTGTTACACTGAAGAAATCATGCAATAGACAGATTATTTTTCAGTCTGGGTTTCTGTTATTTCTTCCCTATAGCCTAAAAAGAATTGAAAAGAACTTCAAAAACGTAGGAGCTACATGCATCATCATTTCAGGCAGTGCCCCACAGCTTAGAATCTGCTGATGTAGTTCTTGATCTTAGTGCTCTTCTTCACGTTACTAAGAAACATCTACGCCTTGATCCGAGTTTCTGCTAGCTTCTCATTTTGTTTAATAAAGCCCCACTCTTGACCATGAATCTGAAGCATCAGTACATATTCATGGGAGGCTGCAGTTTTTTAGTAAATGAAATCAGAGGCAGCTAAATTTGAAATATTAGTCTGTAAATAGTGCAAACTTTCCAGTAAAAGAAAATGATGGAGGACGTACCACCTCAAATGGGGCTGATGATTTCATATGCTTGGAAATACTGGCCATTGTACTCAAACTTGAATGGCAGTCTCCTTCATCAGTGGATTTATCAGAGCGGTACAGCTTGCTAAGCCAAGGGGACTCATTTTTCCCATCCATGGATGAGGATCGTTTGCTTTTCTGCTTGGGGCCTGATTTAGGACGCTGCCTTGGTTCACTATGTGATCTGGTTTTTGCTTTTGATGATTTTGTATTGGTCATATAATTAGGAAGGATAGTAGGGTTAGAGGGTGTAAAATCTTGGTACTGTGAAGATGTTATAATTAAAGGATGCTTGGTTTCAGGGCTAGCAGAGTATCGTCTTGAATTTCTTCTTGCCATTTTTAACGAAAATTCCTCTAGTTGGCCATCATAGGTTGTAGAGCTTGAATCTGTGAAGGACAGTGTTGACGGACTGGGACTCGTCTTCAACAAATACTCTCTCTGGGAGAGTGAAAGACGACACATTCTGGAACCATAATCCACTCTCTCAGAAGGTACATGATATACGCGTAAACTTCTGCTTCTTAAACCATAGCTATTCCCATCAGCTGCATTCTCCTGCATTAAAGGTTACAATATGTTGAACATGTCAATTGCATAGTATATTTGGAGCTCTCTTCTTTCATGAACACCAATAAATGACTTACACTAATTTCTTTTCCAAGTTTTCCAACAGATGTATAAGATTTTCTCCTTGCTACCATGAGGGGTGGTTCCTCCACCATTTGGATCCTGTGAATCCGGGCTCTAACTTGAATCGCCATCACAGCATGGATGGACCTTACAACGGTATTCATTTGTTTCCTCACCAAGTAACCCCTCGCTAAGGCTTGCAATTTCACTAATCCTTTCAACGCCCGCAATGCTCTCCTTGCCTGTAAGTACATTAACTTCTACATTAAAACACACACACACACACAGAGTTAAACATGTATATACTAGATTGATAGACTAGAGCACATATCGATGTACCAAGTAAGAACGATAGGCTGCTTGAATCTTGACAGCAGCTGCATGTGCATTTAAGCTAGGAGGAGGAATCGGCTTATTCTGGTGAGTCTCGTACTCCAATAAGGCTTGCTTCGGCATAAAGATCGAGTCGAAAGATCTAGTGGTTCTGTGCCCGGTTACTCTGGCACTGCTTTTGAAACTCCATCTCCTTCTCACTTTAGGAGTGGAGGTGCAGTTCTCAGCCGGAACCGCACATGTTTCCTTGGCCTTGTCTTCTCTTTTCCCCAACAAAAGATTTCTTAGCCATTTGCTTGCCTTACCCATGCTCGAACAGTAGAGAAAGAATGCAGCTCCGTCAAAGCAACGGGGAACGAGAAATAAAACGAAAATGTATTAGAATCCGCACTAGTATAACTAACATGTAAAGGTAGGTTAAGATGTGGAGTGGTTGATAAGGTTTATATATAAGAGTATGAATAATATAGAGAATAGGCCTGCAAGGGCTTTTGCTTAAGCTGCCATATGCCACACATCCATCCTCCCGGCTGCATAACGATTTGGTTTTTGTTTGTTTGTTGTGTGTGGGGTTGTCCCATCCCTATTATTTATCCTTTGAATGGTTGCATAGTAGCCTTACGTACCATTGGGGGTAATTTGGACTTTTTACATCGCATTATAAATCTTTTGCTTCTGCCTCATATAGCCGTTTGATATTGCATATTGTTGACTTTGTCTTGTGCATCTTTGAAATGAATTGCAAAAACTTGCGTTAGATCGTCTAAACAATTTAGACGGATTTAAATAGTTCATTTCCACTAACCTAGATACACACCTGCTTTGGATTCTAAATCCAAACTCATATTTCTTTGGATCTTAAATCTAAACCCGCCTAAATAATTTAGGCGATTTAAATGGAGACCTCCCCGTAAATCTGTCTTTCCATCTGAGTATAATTAGACACCTAGTCATCAAATTTTACTAAAACTCATAAAACAGAATTCATGAAAGACTAATCTGTCCATGAGTAATACAATTACAATGCTAACAATTCTTTAAAATTAGTGTATTTCCAGCTTTTGAGTTACACCAAAACCACAGCACAACAATGCAGTGGTGAAAATTGAACAACACCAAAAATAATAATAATAATAATTAGCAAAAGAATGGCGATCTTCACTTGGTCTTGACGGTCACTCCACTCCCACCGGCAATAATAACTGCGGTGGTCATATCCAAGAACAAGCCGTGCTCCACCAC
>AYJT01112391.1:0-12509 GCA_001278415.1 Ocimum tenuiflorum
GCAGATATCTGGTCCCTGGGGTGCACGGTCATCGAGATGGCCACGGGTCGGCCGCCCTGGGGGGACCACGTCTCTCTGCTGGACATTGCTCAAGGGAACGAGCTTCCTCTCTTCCCTGAGCATTTCTCAGCAGAGGGCGTGGATTTCCTGTGCAGGTGTCTGCACAGGGATCCCAGGATGAGATGGTCGAGCCAGGAGCTGCTCGAACATCCATTTGTCACCGGGGAGGACGAATCCTTCGATTGCGGTGCAGTGTCGAGAATGGGAGACTTTGCATTGTCTCCGACTAGCGTCTTTGATGTTGCAAATTATGATTCGGATGATCGTAGCGACGACGACGACGACGACGAGTTTATGGGGAGAATTCCTTTCTCGATGAAACTTGGTTTGCAGCAAAAGAAATCACACTCCAAATATGCATGGGAAAATCATTCTGAAGCATCAGATGGCTGGATCACTGTGAGGACCAGGTAGAATTAGAAAATGAGTGGAATGTGAGCATCACATTGTGCCTTAATTGTATACACAAACAAACATTAGACAGTCATTTAGTTTCTTATGTAGCATTGGATTGGATTTCCTTCTTGTATTGGAGATTAAATTCTCTACTAATTTATATTTTCTGTAAAACCAAGTGAAAATGTATTTTTTAGAGGGTATTAATTAAAATGGTTCACGTGCATGTTTTGTAATTGTTGTGGATATCAATGTTACACAATTATATTTTCTACCACTTCGGAGTGCAATTGTAAGCACCTTTCCCATGACCTTAAAGGTCACATGTTCGAGTTTATGTGGGGGCATTCACGTGAGTTTATTTAATATTATACTTAAGTTCAAAAAAATCTTACACGGTTATACAATTTTATGTCATATTAAAATTATCATGGTGATAGGTACATGATGTTAATAGATTATGCTAATCGATTTGGAAATTTTTTTGTTCAATTCTCTTCTATATTATGGTGATCACTCAATGGCACATGCACTATTTAATTGTAACGTTAATCGAAAAAGAGATCATCCTGCAAAGTCACAAAATTAGATAATAAAAAATGGAAAATTAAACTCTATATAATTAATCTATGTAATGAAAATATCATTTATATCTTTGTTATAGGTGTGTTTGGTTTGTATCTAAAAAAAAGATAAAGTACTCTGAATAAGTTAATCTTAGTTATTTGCTTACACTTTTTTATTTAAAGAGAGATAAAAAAATAAAATTAATTATGAATTGATTTTAGATGAAATGTTGTTTTTTTTTTTTAAAATCAAATATATCTTAGAAAGGTGAAGTATCTTAAAAAATTTATGAAAAATCACTTATTTATATTTTTTTAGTTAAGGGGAGAGAAAAAAAAAACAAAAATGTATTTTGAATGGATCATCTTTTAAAAATTATGAAATACACTTTTTTTCTAAAAAATACTGCTAACTAAACGGAACGTAAGAGAGGGAGTATATTGCTTAAATCTTCATTTGTTTTCCGCAGTGGCCTTGTAGATGGGGGTAAAAATTGTACCCTAAAAACAATTTTTTTAGTATATATAGGATATATTGTATTTTTTAAATATATATATACACATAATTCTACGCTCATTTATTTATTTGTTATAATATATGTTTTATAACTCAATATGAAATTAACATCTTAAATTTCAAATTCATCAATTAACAATAAAAATGAGGTGTACTAAAATAAAAAAAAAAGTAAATTACATTAAACTTTATCCATCCCTTAAAAAGAATAATTCAAACCCCCAACCAAAAAATAAATTATAGACAAAGTCGGCCCAGCACAACCCATTGTTATTTAAATTGAATGTTGTATATTTTCTTTTTTGTTTTTTTGAAAAAGTTTTGTGTATTTGCTTTGTCTATAAATCTTAACCTGAACCACCTGAATAAAATTTACTTTACCGTCTCGAAACCGCACCAAACCAATTCGAAAAATCTTGCATCCCCAATTTAAAATTTCTGAATCCGTCACTGGTTTTTCGTAAGGAGAAACACTGGTTGAGAGAGGAGAGGAGGATGAGGGTGGAGAGAGCATCGGCTGGTTTATTTTTATTTTTTCGTGTGAGATTTAAATGTGGTTAAAATAGTAATATTTCATAATTATATAATTTTTTAAATTCAGAAGGTTACATTCAGAAAAAAATTCTTACTGTATTTAGAATCAGCTGGTTGCACTACGACGCGATAGGCGTGGCGCTCCCGAGGTCTATCCTAGTCTAGTTGACTAGTGTTTTCTTGTACAAAAATTAAAAAAAAATTCACCCTTGAATTAATTGCACTCTGCGAGCGAATCCCAAAGGTTTTGTCCCATTATAATTTATATATATTCTTCTCCTCCTTTCACTCATTTGCCTCTCTCTCTCTCTCTCACACACACAGTTCAGGCGCAGCTTGTACTGAGGGAACTGGAAAACCGCAGCAGAAAACAGGTAAAGTAAAGCAGATCACTTTCTCTCTGGTAAAGAAACCTTTCTCTGTCGCACACGCGAAGCACATGCATGATCAAACAATCCACATTGCTATTCTACACAACATGAATGGATGAAGTAGCTTTTCTACCTCCATTTCGAATTCTGTTGCCTGTTTGCCGAAAAATCTCAATGCAAACTCGTGTTTTTTTTTTTGTTTTCAGTGACTTAATCGCTACAATTTCGAAACGTTACAATTGGACATGGTGACGAAGAAGAAAAAGGCAGTGGTAAACAAGGAAGAAGACAGTGAAAACTGGTGTTTTATTTGCAAAGATGGCGGTGAACTTCGCATATGCGATTACGGGTGCGTGTTTGTTTGATTTTTTTTTTCTTTTTCTTCTTTTCTTTTGCACTACTGTTGTCCTTGTACGTATAAGAGTAGAATCCCTAGTATAATTGCAGAAAACAGAATTGATGTGTGAAATTTTGAAAAACTAGTGTTTCCCCTGCCATGCACGAGACACATTTCATGATTTATCGTATTTGCATTAAAAATGTACTCTATGAGTATAAATGAACAAATTTTTATACAAACAGGAAAAATAGCTGCAATTTTTTTTTTTTTTTAAGTTTACATATGTGCATGCGACTTTACTCTAACCTGGTGTATCAAACATGAATGGATGTAATGGTATCTTGATGTTTTGTTATATTCATATTAATTGCTATTTGTTTATAAAATTGGTCAAGAATCTTTTTCAGTGTTCATGTGCTTAAATTGCTACAAATGTTAATAGGTTTATGTTTCCAGCTCTCTGCTCTTCTCAAACTGTGCAACTGTTTCCTTTGTAAATACGTCGAAAATAGATGCCGTTTTAGAACATTTTGCATCTTGCTTCGTATAACATCTTATCATTCCATTTTCAGGGAATGTCTAAAATCGTACCATCCTTCTTGCTTGGGGAAGGACAAATCGTTTTTAGAAAGTGACAAGTACTGGGCTTGTGGTGAGCAAACATGGATCTCTTTCATCTCTCACTCCCTTAATTGCAATCATCTTGATTCATCTGTTAAGCTACAAAATGAATATTATGAATTATCAATGACAATGAATGATTAATATAAATTGTATTACTATCAAATCTATAATAAAAGGATAACGCTGCATGATTGTTATCTCTATCTCATTGCATGAAGCTAGTTTATTGTATCCTTCACTTCTTTGAATCATATTATTTCAAGAATAACCCAACATGAGCAATGTTTACTTAATATTTTTCAGCTTGGCATACTTGCTTCAATTGCCGTAAACGTCCATACCTTCACTGCTACACTTGCACTCGTGCTGTATGTCGTCGCTGCCTAAGTGTTGAAGATTTTCATCGAGTTAAAGGGAAATATGGATTCTGCGATTTCTGTCGATATATGGCATTACTTATTGAAGACAGAAAGGAATATGACTCCGATGGGGTACGATTCTCAGAGTTTAGAAAATATTTTGATTGCCAAGACATATTAAATGCATAAAAAGCCATTTAATATAATTAATATGAATGTCATGTGTCCTTGTAGGCCACTCTTTTATCTTTTGTATCTAAGGCTTGTGCATGATGATGCTGGTTCAAATTCTTGTTTCTTTGCAGGATAAGGTGGATTTTAGAGATCGGGAGACGTGTGAGGGTTTGTTTATGGAATATTACTATATTGTCAAGGAAAAAGAAGGATTTGAGTTGGGGGATCTTCATGCCACAAAAAATCTCTCCAAAAAAGAATCAGAATCCATGTCAGAAGAAATTGATGAAGAAGACCGGGTATTTGATTCTGATTCTGACCAGATATCTGATTATGATGGTGCAGAGCATGTGAGGAAACGCAGGAGAACATGTAATGAAAAGGGATCTGGGAAAAAGAAGTCCAAGATGCGAACACCCATGAAATCAAATAAACTTGAATTTGTTGGCTGGGGTTCAACATCCCTCATCGAATTTCTCAGTTCAATTGGTAAAAGCACCGCTGAAAAGTTGTCTCAGCGCAATGTGACTACCATTGTTAATGAGTACATAAACAAAAATAATCTGCTACATCCAGATAAAAGGAAAATGATTATATGTGATGGACTGCTGGAGTCTCTTTTCAAGAAGAAATCATTCAGTAAACATAGAGTGTATGAGCTTTTGGAGGCCCATTTTGCAGAGAACTATGATGAGTCAGAGGAAGATGAGGTGGGATATGATTCAGTTGATGAAAATGCGGGCATTCCAGATGTACGAAAAAGGAAAAGAAAGTTGGACGTGGAGAGAAAATCCCCAGAAAAAGAGCTAGTAGATAATGTGCCTCTGGGTTTGTTTGCATCCATTGTAGTGGAAAATATAAAACTAGTTTACTTGCAGAGGATTGTGATTCTTGAAATGCTAAAGCAGCCTGAAACGTTTGAAGAAAAGGTGATTGGATGCTTCGTTCGAGTCAAATCAGATCAATATGATTTTTGCTCAAGGAACTCTCATCAACTCATGAAAGTTAGAGGTTAGTCTTGAAATACTAAGTCCAATCAATTATTCCTATTGAGTTATTGCTTAGTTATTCTGTGGTAAGCTTGCGTGATAGCCTTTGATTGTTGGACCAGCATCAAGTATCTACAAGTGCAGTTTTGCTTTCCATTAAAATATACCTGAACTTCTTTGTTGGTTGCTACAAATATGTGAAAGTTCATGTCGAAGATCAAAATAATGAACCAACACGCAGCGACTGAATTCCAATAAAGCAGGAGCAGGTTATTTTTTGCCCTGACTCATGGTCAACAGTAAAGTTTTTTAGGAACATTATTTGTCAGAGATGGATTTTATTCACCAAATACACCAATTTGAAGTTTGCAAGTACGGAGAATTGTAGGCAGCTCATTCAAATCTTCTTCTGTGTTTCCTTAACTTCAATTATGCAATATTGAACATCCCATATCATAAAGAGCCTAGAAACCTTTTGAAACTTGCAAGGAATTCTATTCTCAATCTTTAATGAACGATGGATGTTGTTTCTACTCTAGTAATCTGTCGAGGAATGGACGAAAGTTATATTTGTTTGTCAATCTGATATATTATTATTTTGGAGTTGAACACTTAACAGATGGAGGACCTACGATTCATTAATCACTTTACTTATTACTTGTGACTAGGTGACATGAATATCCTTTTCAACATTTTTATTTTCATATTTTATTCTATTTTTTTTCAGGTGTAAAAAGAATCTTTAATGATGAAAATACTATGGAGGTCATCTTTCTAGTTTCAGCTCCTCCTAAAGAAATGAGTGTGAGTCTGTTTTCAGATGATAATTTCACCAAGGTAATTCAGTTTTTCTGTACTACACTTTTCTAGTGATATTTATGCATATGGTGGTCTATAGTTAGTGCCCCTTGATGCAAAAAAGTCCAAAAGGGAGCTACCATATACAATTCAATAATGAAAGGAGGTCCTAGCTTAATCACATAAGCTGCTCCTAATATTTTTTCCAATTCAGGGGAACTGTCTCTGAAAGTTTAGTGGCACCGGTTGATGATTAATGCTCAATATAACTTTTACTGCTATGATGTTATAGTGTCCCACCATGGATGCACAACAAATTGGGATGGGCATGTAAGTGAGGGGTTAACCATTAACCATAGTTTTGGAATAAGTTGAAAGGAAATGGATGTGCCATGGAAAGGGGCTGGCTGTTTTGTGGGCCCAGGGGTTGCCACATAGATTTAGACCTTGATGTGGGTTGTCACCCGAAGTGTGCTTGCCATGGACGTTCTCCATGAAAAGTGGTTATCTGATGTTTGGGCCCAGGTGTTGCCACCAGGAGCATGTCGATCATGAACTTCTAGAGGGAAAGTTGCTACCCTATGTGTGGGCCTTGATGCGAGTCACCAATTGAAATGTACTGCCTGTGGACGTCTGGTTTGAAAATGAGATAGATTTTCATGGTGTCCCACAGTGGATCCACCACAAAGCGTGGATGAAAATATTAGTGGGGCTCAACCCTTGAGTCTTGTCCGTAGTTTTGGGATAAGTTAGGGTTCCAATCTTATATGCCTCACATATCAACAGATTGCAACTGCCATGGAAAAGTAATGACATCAGCACAAAACTAGAAAAGCATTTTGCACATCTTAGTTGAAAATTTGGAAAGGGGGGTACTTTTTATTCATGAGATTATAGGGGTAATTTCTGGAAAGAATTGAACCTCAAGACATTTTGATCAACCCATTACTCAAAACAAGTTATGGGTCTCGGTTGGAGTTATTTTGTTCTTACTCAAGAATATTAAAATTGTTAATCTGGTTAGTGAAGTTCCAAACAGGAGTCTTGTTAATGACAATTTAATGTTCGTCCTGCTATAATTACATGATGTTAGTATAACCATATAATGTCCTGCGCCAAATCCTAATATTTGGATGGTGTACTGTAAATGACTTGACGTGTTTTTCATCCGCATTGACTGCTTATTTGTTAGATTTTGTCTCTAAATCTGAATCGCACTGGTGATAATCTCTTGAAGCAATTAAATACTTGAGAAGATAACTGGTTTGGTTCTCATGTCAAAACCAAGTACAACCTCCACCAACAATTTGAATCCTTCAAAACCTCAGTGTAGAGTGTCTCGAATCTTGCACTGAGCGAAGAATATAAAAAACTGACATTTGTCATCATGTTTCAGGAAGAATGTGAAGAGTTGAGAGGAAAAATATTTTCAGGTCAGCTTGAAAGGCCTACAGTGGTGAGTACTACTATGACAGTGAGCACATCTGCTGCGGATGCACTTACAGAATGTTGGAAAATTTTGATTTCATGTTGGCAATTAGAGGTCTTCATGTTCGTGGCGTTTATTTTTAGGCCCATTAAACTAAAGCATTGCTTTTACATATATTGATGCAGTTGTTTATTTACTTCTGTATTTTATATAGTTTCTTAAGTTATTTTAAGCACATATGTTGCAGGTAGTCCAGTAGATTCTTATACTATCATCTTCACCTCTCGTCATTGTTGTTGGTAAAGGAAAAGATAAATTGAAAATGCAATCTTGATTTCAAGTACACACAGTAGCAGCTGCGACCTAGACATGCCTATGTGGATCCAGAATTGGTAGTTCAAATAGAAAGCAACTGCTGACCGTGGTTTTGATTCCAAGTACTTAGGAATTCAGAATTCATGGTTCCTCATTTATCATGTTTTATTTCTGCTAGCTCGTTCCTTTTGGATGAATACCAATTAGGAGAAATAAGATCCAAATCCATTTCTTGATTGACTATATATAGTTATGAATAGATTAGCTTATTTTGGGGATAGGTTATATTCTAATTCGATTATAAACATAATAGGTTGTTGAGTTAGGAGGGCATTGAAGATGAGAGTTGAGACATGCAAACATCTCGAGTTTTCTTGAGGAACTCTTTGTTTTTAACATCTTCAAGCAATATTTAGTTTTCTTAGCACTTGTTTATATTTCTGTTACGGCATCCTTGAGCACTCCTGTGATGGAATAGTGTGTATTTGATTTGTGTGAGTTGTCTATTTTTGTTCAGATTCTTATAGTCCTCTTAATTATAGCAACAATTACAAATAATTTGTGTGCATTTCTTTTTCTTTAGATGACAGGTTGAAGTGGACTTTTCAAACATACAAACTTATTATTTATTTTATTGCAGGAGGATCTTCAGCAGAAAGCCAATATTCTTCACGTGGATTTAACGAAGCATGTATGACTCGTGTGTTTTATCTTGCATTATAAGTTCTCCAGTTAAGATTATATTGTATTGGATATTTGTTACAGATAATTTTTCTTACATGGTAGTAAAAACATGGAATTAATATTTAATATTGATTCATCTCTATCTTGTCATACATTGTTAACGAGTTTAATTGAATTTATTGCAGCGGATAAGCAAGGAGTTGGCCTTGTTGCCAAATCTCATTGATCAAGCCAATGAGAAAGGATGGAGACGCGAATATCCTTTAATGAGTTTCTATGTGGGGGAACTATGTTGTATTTGTCAACATGAGTAGGGTAGCATCTTAAAATACAATCCCGCAAGAAAGCCTTTTGGTTCCTCACTTTAAAAGATAGTAATATTTGAACAACACTTTCATATTGCATGTAGCTAAATTACATAATTAAATCGTAAATAAAAACTTAAAGCTAAAAGCACTGTCTGTTTTACGTCTATTGAAAAAAATAAAATCATGAATGTGAATACTACTAACAGATAGGTATAAAAAAACATATTTCCGTCTTAAAAAGATTATCCTTTTCAGTCCTGTTTTAGAGTCTGATAATTTTGATAAGCATTTCAACTTTACGTGCAGTTACACCACATAATGCCATCGGAGACAGACTTCAAGCCAAATGACAGTGTGCATTTCTGTCTATTCAAGGAGATTTCATCATGAATGTGATTACTAATTGATTACTAAATGAATCATCTTCAATGCAAACATCATCCAAATATTTTTCTACCCTTCTTGATGCTTGTCTGCAAGATAAACTTTTCTCCTATTGCTGGCCTCAACTCTGATTTTGCTACGCTTTTTATGTATCTGGAGAGGAAAAGGACACTGCAAGATCCATCCGAAGTATCAAAATTGCTCAAAAATGTGCCTAAAGTAATTCCGGACCCACATGAGTTTGATCCTACTTGTGAAGACATTGTAAATGACATTAGCAGCGACAAAGACTCTCCTAACGATGAATGCCCCGACCATAATTCATCAGGTATGTTGGATACGTGCAAGAATCTGATTGACATTGTATCATTGCAGAAAGTTGTTATTTCTTATGATTGCCTGTTCTCATTTCTTACATTGTGAGTTTAAATCTAAGGCATTTTGATCATTGTATTATCGTAGAAACTTGCTATGTTTTGAATTCACATGTTGCTTTCCTGAGTCCTCAAGAGATGCATACATGTACAAGATTGCAAACTTATTAACAAAATTCGAAATAATTAAATATTTGTTAAAATTTTATATCTTAATTCTGAAAAATACAGTTGTCACCTTCTGACGATGGTTTATTTATATTGAAAATACCAGGTACTCTCAGAGTAGTGGTATATTTCTTCAAATATTTAGGTCACAACCCGATGTTGGTCTTATAATTCTCTTTTACATGTAGGGTGGATATATAGTGATAATGATCCCTTAGAGTAATACATAAGTAATAATCTAGACCATCCAAATATTAAATCAAAGGAAATGATTGAATGCATATGCATTTTACGAAATGCATTTTCAGTTTTAAAATTTGGAATTTATGGTGTATTTCAGTAAAAACTAATGGTTGCACTATGCTTTTCAAATACACTGAAAAGCAATTTAATCATGTTGAAAATGCGTTTTATTAGACGCTAACATGCATTTTATGAGAATTTGGTTCATTTAACCAAATTTTCTTTGATTTGTATTTTTTTGTCCATTTCTTTTATGTAAACATATGGAATTTGTTTAATAGATCGTGAAATTATCTTTAATTTGATATATAGCATGTAAAAAAATAATTTAAACCGAGTGAAATATGATCATTTAAATTTTTAAATAATTTTAGAGGAGAGAAAACACAGTTAGTGAAAAATATTGCCCAAATCAACCTTAACTGCATTTTATCATTATTGACGGGGGGAAATATTTAAATAAATCTGGTCTCTTAGATCATCAAATCGAACGGTATACTCCTTACTTATTTATCACCCAACAACAACTTATCGTTTGAACATGATCTTTACATGTGTCTGCGTATTGTGCCTGAATTGTTGATTATTTCATGGTTCGATCAAATTATCTAAATACTACATGTATAAATGTAGAAAACAGGAATGCTATTGAATCATTTACCTCATTTCATGATACATTTGATAAATTTGAATATTTACAGATTAGGTGGAACTTGCCTAATATGTTGTTTTGCTACAGAAGAGAAGACTCATCATTGCAATTCATCTGCTCCAGAAAGAAAGCAACCGAAAATTGAAGTTGACAATGTAAGAAGCAGAAAACTATCGAAATGTGATGCTGAACTCATTAATAATCAAGAAGAGAAAACTATAAGCAGCCACAAGGCTTACGAGGCGGCTTCTACTACTGAGCTGCTCATCGATGATGAAACCTCGAATGGAGATGAGATATGGTGCCTTCAGAGCCCGAATGGTGAGGTGAAGAAATACTCGTTATCGTTGTTGAAGCAATGGAGTCAGATTAGCAATTATTCGTCTAAATTCAAGGTGTGGAAGGAAGACGAGAACGAAGAGGATGCGGTTTGGTTGCATGAGATGTTGAAGAAATAATTGGAGGATTCAAAATTTTGCTTCCTTTTGCTTTTAAGGATGAATTCAGGTGTGTAGATATTTGCACTTGCTTTCATGTTTTTTTGCAATCCTTTTGACTTGGATCATAAGCTTCATTTATGATTAATCTGTTTAATTAAACGAACTCATCAACATATTAGACACGTGAAATTTTGGTTCTTGCTTTAGATTTGCCTTTCTTTGGTCACATTCATTTTACGTGAAAATGAGGGATTCTACGTAGAATAAATAGAAGATTTCTTCTCGGTTCACTCTCTTAAAAAACTTATATTTACATAAACAATTGAACTATTTATAAAACTGTTACAACTTTACTCAGTCCGAAGATAGAATAAGACAGGAGCCTTAGTATATATAGTCATTGTTGAACAGTATGAAATTAAGTACTAAAAAATTATTATATACTTTAATTTGGTGGAGTAGATTTTTTGTTGAAGTCGTAAAATTAAACCAAAACATAATAAATTAAATTAAATGAAAATTGTAAAATTTTGATAGTGGAGTGTAGAGGATCTCAACTCATATAATCCTTGCATCCATCCAATCTTTCCGAATTCTCGATTAATAAGGAAAGGATAACATTAAATCAGATCATACAATTAATAGCAAATTCGTATGATGTCAATTCAAAGATCATAGTATTAGCTGACGCTCGAAGAAAGATGCCCCAGCTAACTTCAATCTCTATATTGACAACATAAGTGAAGTTACATGATGAGTTTACCACTTCGGGGTGCAGTGGTAAATATTTTCCCATAACCTTAAAGGTCACGGGCTCGAATCTTTATGGGGATATCCATGTGGGTTTATTTAATATTGTGCTTTAGTTTAAAAAAAAGGTGAAGTTATGGAATGTTATTTAGGATCTTGTTAAATAAGTCGCAACTAATAACAAGTTCAAATAACTATGATTGAGATTAATTCTTTTAAAAAAAAAAGAGGGAAAGAAAACATTGTGATTTGCGATACAATCCTTCAGTAGTAATTTAATATTGTATTCCAATGTTTTGATTGAATATTAATCAAATCATCCGACGTATATTATGAACTTAATTAGATTGTGACTTGTTATTTTTAGTCGGCTAAATTAATTAAATTTGTCTTTTTTTAAAGATAAATTTATTAATAGCTATACCGATCCGTCTCTTCGTGATTCAAAGGACCACAAAGACCATACAGATTAGCGATCCTATTGATATCAATAATAAAACACAAGTACCATTTTTAACCATCTCATTCTAAATAGCAAAATTTGTCAATTCATTTGATCGAAAAAAAAAGGAAAAGATTATAAGAAACCAAAAAAAAAAAAAGACTAACCTAATATGTCCAAATATGATAATTTATCTATTTCCTATTCAAATAGTTATGCTAGCTAGCTAGATAATTGACACAAATATAAAAATTTCAAATAATTGTACCTTACAACTAGTTACGAATTAATAAGTCGTGAATATTATATTACTAAGGACCATATAGGTCAATTCAAATGTCTGTTCTTCTTTATTTTAATATAATATTTTGCATTTTATCATGTTATTTTATTCACTCTGAAGAGGCGTCGCCATTAAACTGTGTTTTGTGGGTTTCCTTTTTTCTTTTTTTTTTTCAAGTTCAAATCGGGGGAGTTTACAACACCTTCTATATTATATTGTATATAAAAACAACTCGCAAATATATTTTAAATATCAGATTATATAATTATTTAATTTGGTTTGTCATAATCAAAGGAAAGTTTTAATAAG
>AYJT01112458.1:0-12123 GCA_001278415.1 Ocimum tenuiflorum
GTGAGCCTCTGCAGTGATGTAGGCCCGCGTTGACCGGGCCTTGACCAGGGTTACCCTTAGAGCAGTTTGGGCTAGTTCCCTATGACTTAGGGTTTTGGGGAAATTGGCAATATAGGGTGAGAAACAATTTATACATAAAGTGGGATAGAGCGTTGTCTGACATTGTAACTCGACGAACGCTCTAGCCCTAGATCTGGGCCGGGGTTGCTCGGCCCGAACAGAGGTAAGGAGGAGGAGAAGGGAAAGTGTTAGGAGCCTAATTGCTTGTGCCATGTGCATATATGTACAAGTGGAAGGGGATTGAGTGTTGGAGTTTAATCAAGAGTTTGAATGATTGATGAAGTAGGAATTGAGAGGTTTATATAGAGAAGATTTGAAGTATTATGCATATCTACAGCTAGATTGCATGAGATACTACTCAACAATATTAATAACAATTGTTTAATGCTAATGATCATCTGATTTGCAATTTCCTAGAACTAGCTTAGGAAGGTATTTTGTGGGGTATAGGGCCAACAAGAAAGCTTGATTAGTGTTGGGGTAATTTGGCTTAAGTGACTTTGAACTTGTTAGAGAGTCAATTAGCACGCTTTGTCGATCTCTTGGACACTTTCAACTTCAAGAATAATGTGTGACGAGTAAAATTCTTGCTTTATTAGCACCCTTTAAATCTTTGACTTTGAATTGCATATATATAGGAGAGAATTAAATGAATAACCACCCCTTAAATATATGAATTATGACGAAATATGGTCTGTTCGATTAAAAATTCAATGATTTTAGTAGCATGAGTCGGAGTTTATAATGTATGTCATTGTACAGCTATATAAATAATTCACACTTTTCATGTTATATATGGTATTTGAGAAAATTAAGATGTTCGGTTTCATTAAGTATACATATTTTATTACATAACTATACATACTTTATTACATTGTTAAATATATTTCATTAAACGACATAATTCTGAATTGCATCATTTACTAATTCTATATCTTTTCGTGCAATTTTTATGTGAACATGTGCAGTTAGGATTTGAGTTTGATAGAGGAATTTTAAAAAATTATTACTTAACCATATACAATAATGTAATTAATGATGCATTTCAATGTAATGAAGTGTGTATAAAAATCATTACTTGGGTTTACTAATCAACCCTTCAACAACTATTTTTTTCTACTAAAGCAAATTCTACGTGCTCTGATCATATCCGTTTAAAAATTAATATAAATAGTTGAGATGTGATTTCTATTCTCACATGAGATGTAGTTCAGAAAATAATATAAATATATACTCTATTTATAATTTTATACATATGGGTTTGTGGTAATAGAATTCCAGTCCTGTGACGCGCCAATCGCCATTTCTTTTTAAACTTAATGATTTATTAATTAATATTAATACGAGCAAGTAGAAACATCTAGAGACTAGAAGATCTTTCATATAATTATTAGTTCTTGAGCCAGCTTATACTTTTGGAGTCTCAAATCTCCCACCATTATAATATTATGATTTTCATAAACTTGATATCATCTCATGTCAGAGTGGCAGAATCAGAAATAATTTTTAGGGGACTTCTAGAAAAATTCCACGCAATAAAAAATTATAATAGCAATATAAATAATTTTTTAATATATAAATATTAATTTAAATAAAATGAAATATAACAACAAAAAATTATTCGAAGAAGAAGAGTCATCCAGTCGATCTCTATAAGGTCTTTTCAAATAACTCCCACATATATAAAAATATTCAAAAAAAGTTAATATATAGTACAAAGTATCAAAATTTGCAAAACAATAATATACAATACAAAACAATTCAAATTTACATTCACAGCTTATAAACCACATCTAATATTAACTTAACATAATTTCATTAGAAATACAAGCGTTAAATTTTGTGTATTCAAAATATGATACAAGCCAAAAAAATTAAAAATTAAGAACTAAAATTTATTTTTTTGCCTTCTAAATTGTTCCAAAAAAATATTTGTAGGAAGGGGTGTGGGAGGTAAGGGATCGATCAAAGGAACTATCCAAAAATCCCCCCACTGATCGTACCGATTTCCCCCTGAACCGTACGATCTCGCCTGGCGCCATTCCCGTACCTAGCAGCAGACGGGCGGGCCCAGACCAGTCTCGTTCGTGGATGCTAACATAGACAAAGGTCGGTTTAACTTAGTATTCACCACGCACTGTTAAGAAGACTTGGTGCTTGTAGCTAGTGATGCAGGGGATGCTGGTGAGACTAGGGCACCAAAACCTCCTCTCGTTCCGCTAGTGTCTCATGTTTAATCGAGAAAATTTTATTGTTACGACCGAATTTGCATTTTTCTTTCTTCTTTCAATTATATATAAACTCTAATGGAAAAAAAGGTCGCGTGCATCAAACTTAGAATATAATAAAAAATAATTACTTTTTAACCCTCAATAAATAATAATAATTAAAAAATATCACATAACCTAAATTAACTCATGTAAAACTAAAAATGAAGCAATAAATATTTGAAATCGAAAATATATTTTAACAAAAAATAATAAAAATTCAAAATGTATTACAAAAATGTAACAAATAATCCGCACGTAAAAATGGTAATACATAAATGTAAATATAAATATTTGCTACATTGTATATCATTTTGTGTTATGGAATACAACGCGACCTGGAAGCATCCCTTCACAACGGGAGAAATATTATCTAAGAGATTGATGGATAAAAATAGACAAAAATTTGTGTTAGACCGTCTAAACGGTTTAAGCGGATCTAAATAGTTCATTTCCACCAACTCAAATCTATACCAATCTTATATTTTAAATCGAAACACATATTCTCCCAAAATCCTAAACCAAAACTTACCAAAATAAATTAGGGACCTCCTCATAAAAATAATATTATAAGCGGACGAGGAAGAAGAAAGCATTAGAAAATAATAAGAAAATTCTCAATTTCGAAATCTTGTCGGATTCTGCTCCTATCTCTTCGCAACAAAATATCAAGGGCAGGTTTCTTTTGACCAATTTGGTAATAAAATAAAGGTAATTAATGCTATAATTTAATAGTAATATATAGGTTGTATATTATATATATAGATTAACTTGTAAGTTCCACCCATCGAATTGGCTGGCCGTCCAAGAGGTAACAACTAATATAATTAAATCAACGAAAACCAACCCACAGAAACAATCAAGCTTCATACTTTTTTTCGTATTCAAGTAAATTGAAGCATTTATTATTCCTAATTTTCTGATTTATAAGATTCGCATTTTGTATATTCACACACAACTCCGGTGGCGTTTGGTCGGCGGGTTTGGAATTAGGAAATAAAATGAAACCCAATATGCATTGTTTGGTTTAGGGATTTGGGAATGAACTTTTAGAATGATTCTCCAATATTTGAGGATCGGCCAAATCCCATAGTCATTTCCTCTACTATCAAGCTCACACTCATAGTGATTTTTGACAGTTAAAATAAATTCACCTCATAGTTTTTCCCAAATACGGAAAAGATTGCTAATGTAGTGAATTTTTATAGAATCAAATGAGAAATATAAACATAACATGCATGAATATAATTAACTCGAAAACATAATTATATTCCAAAAAAGTGGGTTAAAACACATTGAGAATATGAGAAAATCGAAGTTCAAGTTGCCACATGCTCAATCTCAATTGGAGGATCATTCAACGACTAATGAAACAAATTGTTTGGAATAATAATTTGAGAAGCAAGATTTTGTCCGGGTAAGGTTTACTTAAACCGACTAATAATAGAGAATTAATTAATTAAATCACGTGGTTTAACTTTGTTTAGCAAATATATTAAAGCCTAGTGCAATATCACTAACGCATTCCTTGCTGTCAAGGCTTGCGATCCGGCTTCGTGGATTCTATTAATTTTCAATTTGTATATAGGAATATCTAATATTCGAAATATTTTAAATGATTGACTTGATTTCCCATCAACTTGAATATAGCCGGTGTTACACATTCAGAAACACTCAATTGTCCACGGTGAACAGAAGATAATGTGCTCATAGATGATATAATACTATAATATTATTAGTTGTATAGATAAATTTAATTATTCTCAATATTTTTAATTTATTGTCGCATTAGCTCTGGGTACATCATCACGTGTTCACGATGGGTATTTGAAGTTACAAAATACCCTCCGTTTTACCTACTAAAACTCTATTTAAAATTAAAAAAGAAATAGACACTCTTGGGTATATTAATTTGGATGAAAATGTATCCATTTAAAAGTTTTAATTAATTTTAATAGCAACATTTATTATATAAATTATTTGAGGTATGTCATAAAACAATTGGCATATAATCTCTATTCTGATTTCTGTGAGATATGGTTCGTTATCAAATTCAATGTCGATGCTTTCTTCGCCTCACTCTAATTTTCAAACGCACTACATGCATAACGGAGTACATTTAATAAATTTTTATTTTAAATTTAAACGGGTTTATCTCTCCATCGAAAGAAACTGGCTGTTTTCTTAACATACTGAAACGACGGCCATTATTGGTATCAAACCAATAGCGATTACCATACTATCTATCTCTTAGTCTATAAAGTTGTAACATGACTATGACAAGAAACCCAAGAATAAAAACCATCGAGACATTGCAATTTGGCATTCTTTAAAACAGCACTTTCTATATTATAATCTCACTAGTTTATCAACCTGAATTCGGATTGTGATGGTCTTTCTCTTCATGAAACTTTGATCACATTTACCGTAATGTCGCTTTCATTCGTTAAATCGATTTCCATCAATTGGATATACATATCACACGTATATAATCATAATGTTTTGTTATTCCACCAGTTGCCTAAAATACTGGTTTAAGAAAATAAGTTCCCTGTTTTATAATGATAAACTAGGAGTTGTTATGGTGAAATTGTTTCAATTCTTGATCAAAAGAAGATAAGCATGGAAAGTGCAAAAAGACATGAGTTGAATATGGTATTTAGGGAAGCCATCAACATGATTAGTTGAAACTTGAGGAACCAAGAATATTTCACAAATTGCAGTAACAAGATCACAACTTTATCTGAATTTCAACTAAGATTTGAAATTTGCCTCATCAAAATCACAACTTTATAAACATCAAGAATCAATAAGCAATATACAGCCATTTAAATCTAAGATATGCAGATCATTGAACTTTTTTATCTTCACATTTTGTAAGCTACCAAATAAAGGGATTCCTTTGCAGTACTTGATGAATGATAATCATTGCAGGGACCAGAAACACACAAACAGGGAACATGTTTCTCATTGCAGCATATTTCATTACAGAACCACAAGAATATTCAAATACCATAATCACTTAATTTCTTCCTTAACTAAGGTTTCCTCATTTGCAACACTGGCTTATGTCAAACCCTGCTAATTTTCCTTTCTTGATGGTCCACTAAATTCTTACCTAATATGGTTTGAATCAACAAGTTCAGGCAAGGAATGTGCCATCAGATATGCAAAGTATGTTGATTTTCTTGAAACCATTGTAATAACTCGACTCGCCTAGGGGTGTGCAAAGAAAACCGAACCGCAACCGAAATAACTGACCGAACCAGTTAAATTCGGGCGGTTAGGTTAGGTGAGGATGCTCAAACTACCTATAAACACTTGTATTTCTTATGCTTGTAGTTTGAAAATAACTAGAGCTTATATTTTTTACCCAAACTACATCATAGTCAAAGACGAGCGCCATATGAAGCTAGTCACTATCCACAAAAACAAAAATGATAAATATATCATAACAGGAAAATCTTGTGTTGGATAAAAGAAATCTATGATGTGCCATTTGACTTTCAAAGTCTTCTTATATATTAAAGATTTACCGTTCATGATTCTTATTTACCATAATGGAATGAGCAACTTTATATCATTTTCACAACATGAAATTCTTGTTATAGTCAGTCATATTACATGATATTCAAAGTTGTTTCAATATATTACATATTTACTATTCATGGATCATGAGAACTTATAAAACAGAATTCAAGTTTCGATATATTACATGCACTAATAAATATCATTCCAAATCCGATGGCTGATTCAGAGAATTACCATACTCACCCATTCAAACTCACCTGACTCTGATTATTGCTCCCATTCCAAACAAGAATTCCTACATATAATACATTACAAAAAAAGGGAATTACTACAATATTATTTTATGCATCCAAATCATCCTTTATCTATATATACCAAGTAGATTTTATCGAAGAACATCACCCAAAAAACTAAACATGCCTCGCCACAAAACAAAACACAAACAAATTCTTAGTGAAAGAGTAAGAAAATCTACCTTCAAAAGAAGGGTCGATAGCTTGTTCAAGAAAGCACATGAGCTATCAATCTTGTGCGGTGTAGAGATAATTGTCATCGTTCGCGATCCTAAAGAGAGCCATCCATCGGTTTGGCCCTCCCATGATCGGGCTATGAACGGAGTCATGAAGTTCCTAGCCCGTTCCAAAGAGGCCGGGCCCAAGAAAATGGTACTGCACGAAAAATTCTTGAATGACAAACTGAAAGGCCTGACAGAAAGGTTACTCAAGCTCCGAAAGAAGAATGAAGAAACCGAAATAGGGTTCCTCATGAATCGACTCTCTGAAGATGGAGCCTTCAATGAGCTCGATATGAGGCAGCTGATTGGCTTAGACCAGTTTGTTGATGAAAAGCTGAAGAAGCTAGAAAGCAGGTATGATGAACTTGTTGGAATGCAGAATCAAGTTTCGCATACCGACAATTCTCGCCATTTCCAAATGACAACGCCAGCAATTGTGAGGATGGAAAATGCGAGTGTTGATTTTGGAACAAAGTCGATTGCGGCTCTAGCAGGAGATATGACAGATGAGAGATGGTTCGGTAATGGAATGCCTTGCATCCAAAACAGTTTTGGTATGTCGAGAGGATTCAATGAAGTTGCTGTACCCTTCATTGAAGGGAATCAGGATGCAGTTCCTAATGAATTCGGAAGAGTGTGGCCCACTATTTTCTATCCTTGAGATGGCCTTTAGAATAGCATAAATAGATACTGGCCTAATGAATCTTGAAATAATTTGTTCTGTGATTTCTCTTCTATCTTATGAGAATACTATTGGGTTATTCTGTCATTATACATCTTTTTGCACTGACAAAAGGGATGAGTTCATTGTGTTTTTTTTCCTAATGAGATTGTTGTGAACCCAAACTATTCTCAACTAATGTTCCAAAGGTATCATTCAAAGTTCACATAAATGCAATTGAAGAAAGATAACAAGCATACGCAAAAGCATCGCATGACGAAATTTGCTACTGGGTGCGATGCAGTTGTTCGAATCATGACATATTACATTAATTTCAGTCATAAACTCATCTCGACTTTTAGAAATAAATATTAATTCGTTATTGCATTAAATGACAAGAGACTAGACATTAATAAGTTAGAAAATATTTTCATAGTCTATGAAAGGTTGAATTGCTCATGAAACAAAATAACACATAACTAATAAGTCATCACCCGTCATTGAACAATATTACACAGGTTGGAGCCGCTTCTACTTCTATATCAAACTACATTAAGTGAGCTTCTAAACTAGCAATAAACCGCTCAGGATAGTTTGAGGCCATAGACACGTAACTGTCCACTACATTCCAGTTGGATGCATTATTCTGTGCAAGAGCCAAACACACCGAACGAAATACAAAAAGGATCAAGAGAAGGAACTTGGCTCCAAATAATATTCATTTCGTATTAAATTCAATGATCACAGCATCCAAACAATAGCACGGTGTTTTCCTTTTACGAAAAACAATGCCCGATTACAGTAATATCCAGAGGATCAATACTCACATACTCATTAAAAGATTTTCAAATATATGTTTCAAGTGAAATGTAGGAAGTTACCAAATTGGTTTCCCAAAACAGCCGTGGATACACCAAGCACCAGTTTCCTGCAAAGTTATCTCATGATGAGCCACCACACCAAAACTGAAGCAGCCATCACTGCAATGTCGAGTATACCATAGTAATTCAGTTAGATCATAGAGAATAAACTTCATAATAATAAAAAGTTCATCAGAAAATTTGAACATGACAGTTCAATAAATTTTCATATATTGAATTATATAGACAAGGCAATGCCTTCAAATTTTTCATGTTTTACTATGGCCATGACACGTATGTAAAAGCTTCACAACAGCTACCTATAGTGGTAACTTATGCAAATATAGATTTTTTTTCTGGCGCAAGGCAGCTACAAGTATGACGGCCACAGAGTAGATAAGTGAGCAATAACCCACACCACTAAATGTGGATTATATAATGACTGAACAGCCATATTTTATTTTGAAAAAGAAAAGAATAAATGCCTCAACAATATGGAAGTACAGGGTTCTCAAACATCGGCAGGGAACTAATTATTGTGCTCTCAAAGAATCCATTATATCTTTATTGTCAACGAGTTCAGTATGTTGCATGTCTCAGTCAATTACATGTGCTTCTCGGAAACATTTCCTTTATTCCGGTTAATTCCTTAATTCATGTACAGTGGATAAAATCATATAAATAAACAAATTGAATGCAAAACCCCCCACACATGAAGTGTACCATCTATGTTTCCACTACACTGATATTCGTTAGGTAGTGCAAGGGCATTACATTATCAGGCCCCTCACTGAATCAGTACGGTCTAACGGGCATTCAAGATACAGTCACGTGGCATATAAGACCTGGAAATTCTGAATATTTCAGGATATGTTAAAGTGGCACAGCTGATGGCAGGAAATCCGCTTTCAGAGCTACGATCATCACCTAGTGTGAGTTCATAGAGAGGAAGATCATCAGAGCAGCCATCAGGCTTCACCCACTTGAATTCTGATCTTGTGGAAGCCCTAATCTCATGGAGATGGTCCTCATTCCTTTCCAAGAAATAAAAAATATTTGTTAATCCCACAACTCTATGAGCAATCCGAAGGCAAGGCTCGAGAGGACAATGACAACTGCCTTCCACACTTCTTACCATTTATTCTACAGTCCAAATGCATACATACAATGTAACAAAATCTGATAGAATGTCTCTATTTCCAACACAGTTCCACGCTTCTTAACACTTACTCTACGGTCCGAATGCGTACAATTTAACAAAATCTGATAGAATTTCTATGTTTCCATCACAGTAAAACCATCCATATGGACTGCACTCCTACACTTCCTTTCCAACTCACTCAGGCCAAGCTCCTTACAAGCATTCTCACTAATCATCCCACTACTCCTATAAAGAGGTGATACGAATGTACGGAAATCAGTTCAATCCAATATACAAAATTTCTCGGCAAATTCTCTACTTATCTACAAGTTTAACAATAACCAACATTAAATTCACCTGGGGGAAAATCAGCCGAGCAGAGCACGATCAAGATGCTCGATTTCGAGCTCTTGCATCCTTCCTCCTCTCAATGTACGTCCATTTCCATATGCTTCCCGCCAAAAAAAGAACGATCCAGAAAGAGCCCTCCAGAAAACATGCGGACGGAAATCCCGAGCGGATTCGAGCCCAGTGCGTGCTCTTTGGGATAATGCGCGACGAAAGAGTGATCGGAGAGGAAATCGACGCCGGAAAATGACGTAAGCTTTCGTCGAAAACCCAGCTTTCTACCCGCGCTGATTCACAGTATATCATAGGGAGAGTATCCGGTTATTTTCATTGATTATATTTATGGGCAGTAAAATAATTGTATAAAATAATCAAAAAAAAATTTCAGTACAAAAAGAGAGACTAAAAGAGCCTAAATTACGATAGTATGATATCGAATTCCACCATTCAAATCATGAAGAATCCAAGGAAGGACATCTGGTGATGGATCATTCAGCTTATGATACCCTCACTGACTCGTCGCTCTCAATACCGCTAAACAATCTGTAATTTCAATAGTCTCGCGTAAACTATCAATCCGATATAATCTCAATTGACCATAAATCACTAGGGACTTAGTTAATTAATAAGTGGGTACGGAAAAATAAAATAAATAAATAAAAATATACAACCTAAATAAATAAGAAAATAATCATACAACAAAAACTATCAAAAATTTGAAAATTAATTTTTTTTAAGTTACCAAATCAAATCGAAAACTAGAAAATGGAACCAAAATAATCATTCTTAGGGGTTCAATTCAAATTTTGATTTTCTTTTCCAGTTCTTGCTCAACCTAATGTACTCTTTTTTTATCGAGTCAAGTTTGGTATGGCGCGAAGGAGGAGGCACAAAATATGTGCACGCTTTCTTTGATCGTACGGTAATAATCTCGCTGAGTGTTGTTCAGAATAAAAATAGTTAATATCTTCATTTATACTAATAAATCCACCCAAAAAAAACAAAAACAAAAAACGTGATATAGCAACAAAATTTGGGATGGAGCGAAATTTGAATAATTTCTAATGACAAAATTAGTTAATTATGGAATTTGCGACATAATATATTATCCGTCACTAGTTGAATCCATCGCTATTTCATTTGCTAAGATTTATTTTTTATTTTAGTGAATGAACGTTTATGTTGCTGGAGTTGTTTTTTTAGAAAACTTTATTTAGAGGAAAATAATTTTTTATTTTAATTACGTAATATTTCATTAGTTAAAATTGTTTTTTATTTCTATTTTTTATTTTTATTTAGGGTTTGGGTTTTAGATTTCCAAGAAATCTGTTACTGGCAAGATTTCCAACATGCTGCCTAGAATTGTGGGACGCCAACTGTTGGCCAAATCGGGAGTGAGGTTTTTCTGTTTTTGCCTCGAACAATTTCAATGGACTTTTTTTTTTATACGAAATAATTTCAATTGACTTTTACAGCTGATAATCAGCTTTAGAATTACCAAATTCTTTTATTTCTTTTTTACTTGTGTCTCGCCACAGCAGTTTCTATTTAGTATTTAATAATCAAATTCTATGTTGATGTTTAAAGGATATCTTGTATAAGTTGAGCTACATATTGCGGTAAGAAATGAAGTCGTTTGTATTTTAAATATTTATATATATTACAATTTTCTTCAAAAATAATATAAATTATTTGAAATTTCAAATAATTGTAACAACTATAAAAAATTGTTCAAATATAGGATGATAATTCAATTTTCCGGTACCGGAATGCTGAGTCAGCATGCAGTATTTTCACGTCACTCAATATTAAGTCACGTTAATGTTGTCGCGTAATCTATTTTAATGGAAAATATTTAATTACAATACAAACTATGCACATTTCAATGCTGAAAATTTGAAGTCATCCTATTTCTGATAATTTGTACATTTATTTGAAATTTTGAATAATATGTATTATATTTGACAAAATGCGCATAATTTATAATATAATTGAATATTTTCCCTCTTTGTAAACAATAACTCAATTTTGTCACAGTGACATACGTATGTGTGGAAAGCAAAGGTTTGAACTGGCTAATAATTCAATGATTACATTTTGAATAATTATGTGGAAATATGCGCATGAATTTATTTAATATTCTACTTAAGTTAAAAGAAAATTGAAAGATTATAATTTTAAAAAAAAAATAAAATATAAAAAATAATAGTAATTTAATAACGCTCGTTTCGGGTTTCTTCCTCATTAAATCTATCCCTGCATTTTGTTGGTTTGATTTTTTTATGATTATTAAACTACGTTGCTTTGCATGTGCCAAATTGAGTATTAAATTTTAATTTGTTTTGGAATGAATACCTTGTTTTTTGGTATAACCAATGAATCCTATTCAAATTTCCTATTAATTTAATGTATGTGACTGCTAGATCTATCGTGTTGACAATGGTATATTATTAATTGAAATATCAAAATTTAGAAAAATAATTTATTAAATTAATTTTTTAAAACACAAGCACCGGTTTTGGAATACTGCTAAATTATAAGTTGTCTGTATTTTTTTTTTAATTAAGTACGATATTAAATAAATCAACACGAATGTTTCTACGTAGACTCGAACCCATAATTTTTAAAATCATGGAAAATGTGCTTACCACTGCACTCGGAGGTGGTAGACTAAGTTGTCTGTATTTGTATTTGTAGTTTGAGTCTCCTTTCAGTCTAATCCCCCGCAAGTTGGCTCAATA
>AYJT01112497.1:0-13163 GCA_001278415.1 Ocimum tenuiflorum
CATATTGTTGTTGTTGGAGACATGGGATAATGTTTTGGAGAACAAATTGAAAACGCAAAGGAATGTAGCCTAGTTGACGATGAACAATTATCTAACCACTTAAAATTCATATATTGAGTAATTCGCCTACCTTCCATGTGAGGTATCAAGTCCAAAAATAATATTTGAATCGAGATATTATATGCAAACCAATGACTGGTACTTACTTTTATGTGGTTTTTTCAATAATAAATAAAATAAATTTATGCCAGGACTCAATTGTTATCAGAATTTAATTTTAATAGGTGAGCAATAAATATTTGTTACAAATATTAATCTAAATTTTATCAAGTGACACGCGGTTGTTTAAAACTTGAATTAATTTGATTACATAGTATCATTTTTTTTTTGTCTTTTAACCTAGTGGAATTTTTAGATCCATCTAAATATTTCGCTGTCTAGTATAATTTTGTGTCATAAATATATTATATAAGTGTTTTATGAATCGATATTATTTATCTTGTTCATATTTTTAAAGTAAATACCAACACAATATATCTTATATGCTGAAAGAGCATTGATTAATTTGGTATGTTATTTGCGTAATTTGAAATTAAAATGAGATAGTTTTAATTATTAAAATTAGGACAACGGTTTTTATATATAATTTACAAAATCGCAACATTAGATTTTTATCCTTATTATAATTGTATAGGCTCTTTGAATTTATCTGAGGATAATACAAGTTTTTGCAAATTTATAAAGGTCCATATCTAAAAAATAATGAGAACTGAACTGCAAAATTCATGCTTATAATCAAAATAGTATATTAAATCCGCAAAATAAATAAAAAGAAATTGCAAAATACAAGTGACCATATTAAGATAACGAGACAGCTTTTAAGCAACTGGAATGAGCCACGCTGGAGCTGGATATCTTTTAATCTAATTTTAATCCAAAAAAAAAAGAAAGAATAGTTTTAGTAATTATATTATAATTGAAGAAATGCAGCGGCGACATTAGTTGTCCCGCGTCCTTTTCCCATTAGTTCCTAATATATATTTAATGCATGTTTCAGTCTACACTAACGTCTAACGCGTTCAACAATATCACTTAAACAAAATGCTTTTATTTATTTTTTCTTGCAATAATATATAACCAGTTATTTTATCTAAAATAAATATTAGATATGTTCATCTCATAGCTATGTGTTACCATTATAAAAATAAGAATGTTAAAGTGCACGCAAAAGAGTAACCATTAATTTCTCCTGGGAAAATGAATACGGATCTCAAGTAAAAAGAGTTGATACATTTGTTTAGATGTGGGATCAAAGGGGTTAGATCGTGCTCTTCTTAAAATAGTAAGATAAGATTTATTTTTTTATGTTTGTAAAAGACTCTATTGATGCAGAAGCCTAGGTGTGGCTGGTTTATTACCTCATAAATCTATTTCCAATTTTCTACTACATAATATCTTATGGACTATAGTTAAATTTATTTCAAATAGTTCCTGGTGGCCAAATCTGTCATAAATTCTGGGATTAATTAGATTTCACAGATCTAAGTTGTTAAGTAATTAAGTGTATCATCCGTAAAATTTTTTATGCCAAAGAAGTTACTTAGATCTAATGTTGCTCAGTTGACAATATTAAATCAACAAAGTATGATCAAATTTAAAATAAAGTAAAACCCACAACAACTATTAATCAAACAAATATATTTTCATTTAAAAATCTCTCGTCATATTAAAATGGCATTTTCAGCTCTCAAAATGGTAAAGACTACAAATAGCAACTAGAAATGAAACCTGAAGCCCTAACTTTTCAGTCGAGATTCTATTACACAATAGTGTTACAGATTTCAAACACCGCTTGGACGATTGATAGTGTATATTACTAGGTGTTTGGTATGTGAGTTTCCGAATCAAGAAATTGAATGATTTCGAAACCCATTATTTGATTGACTGGTATGAGAATCGATATTTGGGAATCATTATTGGATAATTGGGAATCTTCAAAACCCTTGGGAGGGGTGGGCTTCATATCCAGATCTCTCATTCCCATAATTTTCTTTCTTAAACTCATACTTATTTTTCTTACTATCAAACAATACTCATAGTGATTCTGGGTAAATCAAACCAAATATTCCCTTAATTAATACAGATAAATCACACTCTTAATAAAGTAAGAGGAATTTCCCACTGCAAAATAACTTGCAAGTCTTTTGATGTTACTGTCCACTTGCAAGTCTTTTGATGTTACTGTCCACTTGTATAAGAAGAAAAATCTACATTGCCAACTTTCCTTGTACAACTCTTTCACATTAGGCTTCCTCAAAAATAAATAAATAATAAAAGAAAATGTGCTCTTTCAAAGTAGGCTTCTCTTCTCTCTCTCCCCAAGAATAAACAGAGCCACCCCAGAAGGCACCGAATACCTTCATTTCCATTTCCATTCCTTCAAGCAAACCAGACAGCCATATATAAAGACGCCTCCTTTACAACTGTTTACACAGACCTCTCTCTTTCTTCTTTCTCTTTTTCTTTCTTGTTCGCGTAAAAGTTGCTCTAACCAAAGGGAAAGAAAAAATGGTGAAGTACCAGAAAAAATGTCTGCAAAGCCAGTGGAGAAAAAGCAAAGATTACATCATGTTTGATGAAGATGAAGAACTGGGGTTGGACCCTTTTGGCTTAATCTCTTCCTACACCAGCTACAAAAGATTCAAGCCCAAGTTCTTTTATTTCGTTTTTGTTGCTCTCGTTTCTTGCTGCTTAGTTTTGGCTCCTATGTTCTTGTCCCTCAGCTCCAGCTTCTCTCTCTTTCGTGAGTTTCTTCTTTCCTCGTTGTTTTCTTCGATTATTATGTGCCTTTTTAATTCCTTGATTTTTGGAGGGTTGTTTTTGCTTATCCCGTGTTCTCATTTTTGTTTTGCAGATTCATTAGGGGATGAGAAAGAAGGATTCCTTTGCTCCTCTACTCCAAATGGTTAGTTTGCTCGTCCTGTGTTTATTTCTTGGTTCTCTTTAATCTTTGATTATTTTCTTTTATTTATTTATTTTTTTCTTTGGGACGGAAAGTCGGAGAAAGATTTATTGTTTCCGTTAGACTTGTTTTTGAAATATAGAGATTCGCTTTTCCCTCTCATGCACTAAAAATGGATTCTGGCCCTATGTTCATGTTTGTTTCTCTACTTCTTGCAACATTTTCTCCTCATTTCCATTTTGTGTGTGTTTTTGTGTGTGTGTGAGAGAGAGAGAGAGAGAGAGAGTTTCTCCTTGTTTATCGATTTGAACTCCTGAGACGGGGGAGATTGGGGTCCTATTACAGTGGGGTAGGATGACTGATCACACCTTGAACATTATTATGTTCAAAGCATCATCATGACCAACTTTTTCTTTTGTGTTGTTTTTTTAATCCCACAATGTAATGATTGAATTTTGTTGGTCATTTGAGCTCTTGACTGATGCATACATAAAATTCAATGCAGATACTATTTGCTGTGACAGAAGAAGCAGAAGATCTGATACATGTGTAATGAAAGGAGATGTAAGAACTCACTCTGCTTCCTCATCCCTCATTCTCTACTCCAACACCTTGGATGAGAGCAATGAGGCCGAGGTGTTCCAACGCGAAAAGATTAGGCCATACACACGAAAATGGGAAACCAATGTCATGAACACCATTGATGAACTAGACCTCATTGTGAAGAAGAGAGGCTCCACCACTCATCACAGATGTGATGTTCAGCACGGCGTCCCTGCTGTGTTCTTTTCGACTGGTGGCTACACAGGCAATCTCTACCACGAATTCAACGATGGAATCCTGCCCCTCTACATCACCTCTCAACACATGAAGAAAAAAGTTGTCTTTGTAATTCTTGAGTATCACAACTGGTGGATCACTAAGTATGGTGACATACTTTCCCAGCTCTCCGATTTCCCACCAATAGATTTCAGTAAAGACTCAAGAATCCACTGCTTTCCCGAGGCCATCGTAGGCTTAAGGATCCACGACGAGCTCAGTGTTGATCCTGCCTTGATGAAAGGCAACAAGACCATATCTGACTTTCATGATCTATTAGATCACGCCTACTGGCCACGCATCAATGGCCTTATGCAAGACGAGGAGCGTGAAGCTGCAGAGCTAGCAATGCCGAAGCAGAGTTTATCTCTACTAACTAGTCCTAAGCTGGTTATTGTGGCTAGGAATGGCTCAAGGGCCATAACCAATCAAGATTCATTGGTGAAACTTGCTGAGGCGATTGGGTTCAATGTGGAAGTCCTGTGGCCAGAACGAACCACAGAGCTGGCTAAAACGTATCGAGCCCTTAACTCGAGTGATGTGATGGTGGGAGTCCATGGCGCCGCCATGACCCACTTCCTTTTCATGAGGCCTGGTTCAGTGTTCATTCAAGTCATCCCACTTGGCACGGAATGGGCTGCTGAGACTTATTATGAGGAGCCGGCTAGGAAACTCGGGTTGAGCTGCATTGGCTACAAGATTCTGCCCAAAGAGAGCTCATTGTATCAAGATTATAGCAAGGATGATCCCATCTTGGTGGATCCCAGCAGTGTTAACAAAAAGGGGTGGGAATTCACCAAGAAAATCTATCTTGATCGTCAAACCGTGAAGTTGGATCTTAGAAGGTTTCAGAAGCGTTTGCTTCGGGCCTATTACTACACCAAGGCCAGAAAAAATGGGCGTTTGTTCCATCAAGCTGGCTGAACTTTCCATCTTTGTAAGCCATTTTCTATCACATTGTTTCCCTTTAGGGGGTAGTTTCACTTTTGTAAATCAGTAAATATCTATATGTAGAGATTAGTGTATATGAAACAACATTCAGCTTCTTTTCTGGTAAACTGTGAAGGAAATTTGAGGTAAAAATTATAATTCTTCTTGATGGGAGTTAGGTATCTGCTTCTGAGTTTTTTCTTCAAGTTTCAACTCGTTTTCTGCATTTGGTGTTATTATCCTTATTTGTTTGGAGTTATGTTACTATCTGTTATTACATATCCTTAGAAAGAGTCCCTACGTTAGACATAAGAGAAATATGGAAGCCAACATTTTAGTTTTTACTTGTAAAGAAGCCATCGATTTTGTTCAAGATTTGAGTGGTTTTGGGATGGTGGAAGATTTGCCCTTTTCATCACATGGAGTTTACTTCATCCAAAAGGAAATGAAATGAAGCAGTTGCTTTCAAAACCACCCCTTAATCTACTCACTTTATCTTGTAATTTGAGCCTTATGGGAGGGACCTCAAATGCTAAAGTCATTCATTTCCGGGGTGAAAGTGAAATTTAACCATAAATTATGTCAGTTCCAAAATTGACAAAGATGTAAGAATGAGATGTCAGAATCATAAAGAAATTTCATTTGTCCTTATTTAGTTTTAAGCATCTGTTTCTGTTTGGAATTGACAAACCGATGATTTAAAATTGCATAGGTTGTCTATTACAGGATGGATTTGCAGGTTCCAACATGTCATATATTTATGCAATTTGAAATTTAAAAAGTTTATGCTTAAAAAAATACTCACAGAGATAAACTGGGATTTGGTCACTTTATAGTATTTACAAAAGTTTCCTTATTTGCAGTAGCCATTTTATTTAGGAGATGCCCCACCAGAACTAAGTCAAAAGAAATGAATAAGTTTCTATATCTTGATACATGTAGCCCTTGTTGACGATCATTTACATCGACAACATCTCGAATCCCTTATTTTTGAATCAGATTGGCGACAACATCCACTGCAGGTTGAAATTCAAAGCGAAATAGAGACGGCATGGTAGAGTAGAAAAATCAGGGTCTCCTCAACCTAAGGGTCTATTGTGCTCTCACCGGCCAAAATCAATGTTAAAACAATGACATTACATATTAATAGTCTATAGATAGTGAGTGGGGTGAAGTGGGCTAAAGCTCCGGATGCCCCTTTCCTCAAACTCCGTTCACTATTTACAAGTATTTTCCTACCCCTTTAAATGACATTGAATTCCCCTATTTATTGTTGCTTTGTTGACCAAACATTTCATTAGACTTATTCTTACCACTACAAACAGCGATTATTACTACATCATTTGTCAACTGATATCAAAACTCCATTTTTTTCAGCGTTTACCCTTGCTCTTCTATAAAATATTGTCCAGCGTTTTGTTAACAATTATTATGAACAATGAGCTTGGATATATCATGAACTTGGTGTATTGTATTTTAATATAGATTTTTAATCGGAAGCGCAAGACACAAAATGCCATGTAAGACTCCTTCGGAAAGAAATACGATTGAGGAAAGAAGCGTTCTAAGAATCCATCAAGAATCTATATCTATAGTTTCCCATAAAAATCTCATACACCGGCAATTATTATATCCTTTTGCCAATGAGATCAAGAATCCACTTTTGCATCATCAGTTTTCTGTACAACAACTCTGCAGATCTTTCAGCAAATAACGTTGTCTTGTGAAAAAAATGTGTCCAAAAAAGCAAATTGTCAACTTCTCCAGATATGCTTCGAGTTAAAGCAAAATCCAGTCTGCCGTAAGAATTCTAAAGCCAGCGTTTTGTTAACTTTGCCGAAGCTCGAACTTGAGGGGGAGTCTTGGCATTCCTACTTTCATTTCCATCTGCACAAAAACTAGTGTTAACAGCTGAATATAAGTGATCATCCATGAAGTTTTTTGATGAAACTGAACTCACAAGAATCGGTTGGAATGCCCCCAATCGAAGATCGCCTATCTGATGGATGAATCCCGGTTAATGACTGCCTCCTCAGTATCCTTGCATTAGATGTTGGTGACTTTGGATCATGCATTATGCTAACGCTATTGAACGGTGTCGTTGCTGCAGTTGATTTCTGTTGGTTCCTGCATTTCAAATGAAGTGGTCAACTTGAAGCAACATTATACTCATTTCAGACAGGAATTACAGTCCATGTTTGAGCAAGAAAAGGAATGCCTACCTCTTCTCTGAACCATTGATCAATTTCCCAATAGTTCGAAGGGACTTTCTTATCTGCGATCCTTTTCCATGAGTCGAGCTAGTAGTCTGGATTTCTGAACTGGGTCTCTGGACGTCATTCCTTGATTTTAACTGTGGCTCAGGTATTTTGGTTGTTTGTGAGGGAAACACATTCATTTTTGCCGTATCAATTTTGATCACTGGACTTTTGAGAGCAGAACTTAAGGGGCTACGAGGAGGAGCCCTGCGATCAAGTTGCGGTGCAGGTGTTTTGATTGTTTGCGAGGGAAACACTTTCATAACTGGACTTTTCAGAGCAGAACTCAATGGGCTACGAGGAGCCTTGTGATCAAGCTGAATATGATTTTGTGATTTCTTTACTTCGGGTGATTTCATCTCTTTGAAACCCTTTTCTCTTGGCCCTTCAAGGCTCAATCTTCGAGAATGTGTGTTTGTGGAAGGGGTCTTGGCTCCCTTCTTGCCCTCATAATTCACCGATACAACTGCAGGCGTGGTGGTGCAATTTTCGATGCTTAATCTTCTGGCCCTTGGGGGAGGTGTTACCCCTGCTGGCACAATGGTGCCACTTTCAATGCTTAACCTTCTGCCCCTTGAAGGAGGTGTTCGGTCACTCTGTTTCGGCTTCGAAGGAGTCTTCGTTCTGTCATCATGATTTGTAGATCTCTTCAGTGCCATGGAGGAGCCATTTTCAATGCTTAATCTCCTGATACGTGGAGGTGTTCGTTCAGTTGTATAAGTAGGTTTCTCTGACTTTGCTTGTCCAGCATCCATCATTTTCTTCGTCGGAGGAGTCAGGTTTTCCTTGTTACCCAACGCCTTTTTTAGGTTTTCCATCTGCAAAATAATGACAACAATCACATATAATCTTATCATGAGCATGTATTGAATGTTTTCCAGGATAGAAGCAAGTTAAGTCTATCTCTATGTACCTGTGCTTTCAGCTCTAATACCTCATTGCTCTCTTTATTTACACGAGCTGCACCGAGCTCTACAGTCGAGACCTTTTGTGCAAATTTCAGTGTGCTCATCGTCTCTCCAAAAGAATCTGCTTCTGGGCTCACATGAGCAAGCATCAAAGTTTTTGCATTGCCACCTGATAAGGTAAAACTCCATTATGTTACATTACATTTCATCGCCTTGATAAAGATCCCATAGAAGAGTAGTATTAGAAACAATATGGCAGAGATGTTGATATTGGTACCTAAAGAATTCTGCAGAAGTAGAGTGAGCTTGCTGTTTCGGTAGGGGATATGAGAGTTTTTCTGAGCCAAGGCTGTGATGACATCAACCAAGCAAGAAAGCGATCGGTTTATGTGTTGTGCTTCTCTGAGTCCATTCCCAGTTACTTCCGATTTATCGACCCGTTCGCTGCCTGCCAGATCCACCAGATGGAGGCAGCTCTGAAGCAGGCTTCCAGATGCATCTTCGCCATGTACATGGATCGACAATACACTGCAGAAACAAATTGGTGCTTATTTATTATTGTCCAGAAAATGATGAATATGTCGAATATACACAAGAAGTTAATGACTGACCTGTGTGAACGGCTGCTTCTAGTGTTCATCGCTGTGGAACCAATCGCGCGATTTCTTTCACCAAGATTCATCAGGTGTATGACATCCATTGTGGACTTCACAGGTTGCAATGTGGCATCTGGGAGAGCCAAACCGTTGCTGTCATTTGTACAGCTCCGGATCTCTAATTTACGGATAGTTAAGAAATTAACTCTATAAAATTTTTATATCAAAAATAGAAAAAAGAAAATTTCACCATTCTTGTATATCAAGAAACTAACTGTCCAAAGGATATTTTTTGATGCTCGAGTCTTCAGCTAGAAGATCACGAACTTGTTCATTGTAGATCTCAACCATCTGAACTTGAATTTTGTACTTGGTGATGTCCCTTCTTTGATCAGTCAGTTTGAAAAGATCGTTAAGAGCCAAATAACCGATTCCCTTCTCCTCAATTGATCCACCTGGCGGGCCATACTGTTCACACCAAGTGTTATACAAAATCACATGAACACTTAAAACTCAGGAAGAAATAGATGTTCATGCATCCTCACCATAGTATGTGTTTTGCCTGATCCAGTTTGACCGTATGCGAAAATACAGACGTTGTAACCATCCATTACAGATCTAACCAGAGATCGAGTGTCTTTGAAAACGTCATCTGGTAAACTTAATATAATATAAGCAAAACTATGATACGACAAAGCCTTCCCAACTTATGAGGAAAATCGTACCTTGAGTGGATGCTGGACCAAAGACACAATTAAATTGGAAAACTCTCTTGCCATCTTTTAGCGGTTTTGGGTCTACAACCACTAGAGACCCATCTTCTCCAATAAAATCAACAACATCTTGCATCTCAGGTCTCAAGACGGGTCTAATTCTACAGTAAACTCGAATATTTCCTGAAAAGAGAAAAATTGCTGGATTAATAAGTTCTTGATTAGCACAAATGATGATTCTTTATATGCAATTTTCATGACTGTTGTCATCTTCCTTAAATTTTCATATTTCTGTATTCTTTATAGATTTAAAAAAAATCATAAATAAATAGATTCACAGGTTAGATGCCCTGTCGAGAACTAATGTTTGAAGAAATAATCAGTCAAATAAATTCCGACAAATGGAGTGGATTAAATAAAAATTTACAGTCGAAAAATGGACTAAAAGAAAGCATTCCCTTCTTCTTGTATATCTTGCATCTATAGTATTTATGACTTGTGGATTTCTCTCCCATTTACTAAAAGTATGAAATCTTGGGTTATTAATTGGGCTAATATAGGCCTATAAAATCATACGAATCCAAGCAATGAGATCATTGAAGTTGAGGTGCATAATACAACTATATTTGAAATATTGAGCTTTTGAGATGCAAAGAGTACCTTTCAAATCCTGAACCATGTTGTATAGTCTTCTATTTTCTTCTACGGCCTTTTGATAACCGAAAGCAGCTGTGGACATCTCAAGCACTTGATCTCCTAAATAATTGAACCAAAGTTAGGATGTTATGATACATGCAAAATGAAGCATGATTTCCACTTTTGGTAGATATTTATTTAATGGTACTAGTGGAAGATAGAAATGTACCAAGTTGTTTCAAATCCATTTGAATCTGAGTTTGCAGGCCTTTAGCCTCTTGCTTGGCACTTGACAACAATTGTTTGATGTTCTGCAATGAAAATATAGAATTTGATCAACTATATGATGCAAATCCATATGGAATTCAATCAGACTTTCTCAATTGATGATGGAAATCCATGTCCGATAACATGCCATTAATATAGAGGCTGTGTTAGCAATTGACAATGAGGGCAACTTCAAATGTCAATTAGAATCTGCTGACTTCCATGTACTAATCACAAGTGCCAAAAAAAGAAGAAGAGAAAGAAAGACGGAAAAGAACATGAAGATACACCATCTAAAATCCATTCTGTATACGTTTACTGCATAGAGAAACGGCCTTTCACTGGGCCCGCAATTCAGAGATTATACTTAATTTAATGGAGAATATTTCATGATGTAAGAAATATCTTCTCTACAAATGAACAATCTTCCCTCGAAAAGAAAATGCTGTTAAATTGTGTATCGCAGAACACTAGCTGAGTATCAAAGGAAAACTTAGTGGAAGTTCTCAAGGACGAGAAAATGATTTACAAAATAAAGATATCACTTGTTCATTTGATGCATAGAGATCAAACCAAATCGCGAAATCCATCAAAAAGGGGGGAAGACCGATAAACTTACCGAAAGGTCAGTTTCTTGCTGCTTAATTATATTCCAGTGGTTGCAAGCACCCTTCTTTAAGCAAGCTCTGCAACACTATTGATGAAATAATTCATTGATGTCAATTGGAGTGAGTAGATATTCATATATTTATATAAACGTTTCGACTTATCAAAATGTGATACATTGTATGTTCTAACGGTAACTAACTCCTAATTTTTATAATCTGGTGACATCTAATAAATGAAATTAAGGAAATAATGAATTAAGAAATTGTGAATTGGAGTAATCAAAGATCTACAAGAGAGTCTTGAATTAATTTTTCAATAAATGGATTGAGGAATTCACTGCTAGTTAGAAGCATTCATGGATCACTACATTTAACCATCCATCATAAAATTTGTATGTTCTTTGGTATAACATATACAAAGAACCTAAATAAGATATATCATGGACTTGTAGTCTCAAAAGAAAAAGTAAATGGCATTGATATAAAACTTCAAGAAGGAAATCAAGCAAGGATTAACTATAAATAATGCATTATGTAATACCTTGCGGTTTTCTAGATTTGACAAATCTGCAAGTGGAATGGATTTAGACAGCATCGGAGGGCAACTTCTTTCCTTTAAATGGTCCATGCTGAATTTCACCTGATTATGGATAAAGAAGTTTTAGCTGTCAATTTTGTTTGACAAATATATGAAAAACACATGGAGATATCCCATATCGTGATAACTAATGTTAGAGTGGAAAAGGAGAAAAAGAAAAGGTTGATGCTGATTGAATCATTAAGTTTGCAGCCTAAAACACATTCTGTGACAACGTAGCACTTTATAGACATTTGAAAGTAAGAACAAATCACAAGATATTGATATGTCAACCCAATTGATAAAACTCTGTTAAAGAAGTACAACAACTAATGTCCTGAAATCTAGGATAAGATCTCCAAGTCCATGAACTTCTAAGTTTATCCGTTTCAGGCTAGTTTGAAACATTACATTAAGTACTCCTCTCCAAAAAAAAAAAACAAAACGAAGGAACATTACATCAAGTACATCCTCTGTTTTTCGTAGCTTACCTCAGGATATTTTTTTCTGAATTGTTCCTCAAAACTTGATAGAATTTTGCTCAAAAACTTTGATGGGTCCTGTTAAAAGAAAATAAGATCATCACTAAAATTTAGAGTTCTCGATTAGTTATAGTAAAGTAAGAGTGATGTATAAATCATGTACCACCTTTCCGCTATTGACTCCATTATTATCGATGTTTTCCTTTGAGCCAACCATATGATCAGCAAGAACCTTGACAATCGCATCTGTAGAATTACATAAAGTTGATCAGTAAACAAATAAAGAAACAGAGAATTTAAACTGACATAAATAGACAATCCATTCCACCAATGTAAATAATCAGCAGTTTCCATATTCTACACAACTACATGAGGGTTTATCTTAAGGCAGAAATGAAGAACAAAAGGAAACAAGTCAAACTACCTTCGACTTTCCTAATATCACTCTCTGATGGAATTGCTTTATTGCTGCTTCCTGACATGTCCAACCGCCTGGAACTGTTGAGCGAAGTTAAACCTGGAGTTCTCGGACAAATTCTACCGGCTGAATTCACAATCAGAGGTGATCTTGGTGGTTTATAAACTCCAATGCCTCCTGTCATTTGCTTCCATTCATGGTAATCTTTTAGTGCTAAAATGCAGTCCACAACCTTAGCTGAAGACCCCTCTTCCAAATTTTCCTAAGCATGCGTAAAGTAGTTCATACAACATCAGGAAATGATATGATCAGTAATGATCAATTAAAAGGAGTTCAGTTCCTTACCCTTTCAAAAACAGAGGCGTCGAAGGTGGGAAGCTTCAGTTCTTCAACAGCAACTAAAAAGTTCCTAATATTCTCAAAATATTGATATGCTGGCAATGGCTGGGAATCCCATGGTTGTGATTGTACTGGTGTCGTTTTCTCTATGACCTAATAATTATTTTTTGGAAAGCAAACACAAACAGAAATCAAATGCTTCAAAGTCCTTATGAATGATGACTGGATGAATTGGCAAAATATATTAGCATAAACTTTGACAAACAGAGAATCATACCTTTGGAACCGAGCCAAGTTGAACTTTATTGATTAAGTTGCAGAGAACTAATCCATTTCTCAGGCAGGAAATAAACTGATTCTCTGATGGTTGGCTCGGTATTCCCAGTGGACCCACCAGGTAATCTAGCCAGTGGACAGCTTGATATCTTCTCAAAGCTATTATTTTTATAAGTTAACACGACAAACATTGTACAATAAAAACTTAATCATCCCATAAATTCAATTGAAGCTAAAATAATTACTTGTTGTAAACATCTTGATGTTCAGAATCTACATACGGTGATGCTCTATAAAAACTTAACTGTAACCCTAAACAATTACTAACCAACATTTGCCGTAAACAGAACACTATTCCATTAAATTTTTGATAA
>AYJT01112548.1:0-12322 GCA_001278415.1 Ocimum tenuiflorum
TTGTAAGATATGAAAAGATTGATTGTGTTTTTCTAAGATTGTCAGTTATTTAAGTGGTTTTAGTTATTTTACATGTTTCCTCTTAACATTCACTATTAAGTGATAAGTATGATAAAAAAATTAACAATAAATTTAAATATGATTATATGTGGAAATATGGGTGAGCAAAATCAAACTGTGACCCCAAACTGAATGGAATAGAAGATTTTTGGGCGGTTTCAGTTCGATCAAAAAATTAGTCCGGTTCGGTTCGGTCAAAAAATTTTTAATCAAATTAGATTTCGGTTCGGGTTGAGAAATTTTGGATTTGGTTTTAGTCAAACCGTCCAAAACCTCCAAAATTGGATTTTGTTCTATTTTTTATATTATTAATGTATACAACTCTAATATTTTATTTTATATTATTATTTATATCTAATCCTAATATTGAATTGATATTATAAATTTGGAAATGTGATTATAGATTTTACTGTGTTTTGATACACTAAAATTATTTTTTAGTTTGGTCAAACCAAACCGAACCGAAACTGAAGCTTCGGTTCGATTTGAGTGTTTTCTAACAGTTGGTTCGGGTTGAATTGTAAAATTTTTTTGGGTTGACAGTTTGAGCGGTTCGGTTGGTTCCGAACCGACCGTATGCTCACCCCTATATCTGGAAATAAAAATGTTTTGCTGTACAGTTTTGGTTATTAATTAATAATAACACACAAACACATATATATTGAAATAAAAATAAATAAATAACTTGAATTGCTATTAAATGATCCACTTCAAATCTACATTATAATTTTTTTGTGAGATTAATCTTATATTCAAACGGGTTAAAAGTCATCGATAATGTGTAGCTGATAAAATCGTAAAATAGTTATGAAAAATTTACTAAACATTATTTTGATAATAAAAATGTGAAATTGTCGTCAATAATAATTATTTATTTTAAATTTTTATTTTTTTAATATATCTTACTCGAATACACACAATATAAAATGATAAAGCTATATTTAATTAATGCCACTGTACATAAAAAAATTTTCATAAAAAATCATCACATCTTCGTCTATTTTGTTTTTATATAAAATTTATTTTAGCTAAGTCCTTTTTTTTAGATTTGTGTTTGAATAGTTATTTTATAAAGTTTATAGATGCATTTGAATATATAAGTATAATCATATTAATATTTTTGAACAATCAATATAAATATATAAGTATATAATTTTTTAAGTATATTACATATAAAGAGACTTATGAAATGTTGGTCCACACAATTGGTGCATAACTAGTATCAAATATAAATTAATAGTTGTATAAATCCATATGACCGAATAGATTTTATGCTTTAACATCCCCCACGCACGTCATTAATAAGTATGTCCTCCTCATCAATGGCAGTATAAACTCATTATTACTCCCTCTCCTCTCGAAATCTCTGAAAAGAAATCCGAAATTCCCGAGGTTAACTGCCCGCTGAGGCAATTTCTGTATAAAATGTCAATGGAGGAGGGCATGTTATCAGACACCGACCAGCAACACATGGTGTCCTCCTTTCTAGAAATTGCCGTCGGCCAAACCGCCGATACCGCTCGTCAATTCCTTCAGGTGTTGTCTGGATTTCATCGCCTTGATTCTTTCCTTGTGTTGTTAGCATTTTATACGAAATTTAACTTTTGATTGAGCTGGCGAGGACTCTCTGGTTGGAATTCGGTGGATTTATGGTCTTGGTGAATTTGTATGTTGTACGTGGTTTGCTGAACTATTGCTGTTGCTTATGTAGTGCTATAGCTGTCGAGTGAATCATTATCATCGTTTCTTGCAACTAGCAGTTTTTTTGGTTCTCCTCTCTCGTCGCGTAAAAGTTGTTTATTGCTTTGCTCCTGTCTGTGTATCTGGTGCAAAAGAAGGTGTCTGCGGATGTGCAATGCTCATACTTATTCATGACATCTGTGTTTCCTAATGGATTGTAAAGCCCCAGTAAATACGACTTCTTTTGCCTGTGTACAGATACTGATTCATCATACATGATCAGCTAATACAATTTTAAAGATTTGCTCGATATATTCTTTTTTTAGTAACTAAATTGTATTCGTTTGTTGTTACCTTCCCTTTAATAGATTAACAGCATGGATCAGTTATACACTCACACACGTGCACAAACATACACACACACACACACACACGCATATAATGTAATTCAACTGCATAGCATCTTTTTGATCTATGGAGATCTCTTATCATACAATGGTTTTACATATTGTGTTAACTCTGTCCGAATCATTGACACGTGTATCAATCACTTGACATAAATTAGGACAAAATCTTTCTTTAATCAGAATATAATTGATCTTCATTGATTAACATGTGTCTATAATCCGAACAGTGCCACACAATGTGCAATACCATTGTGTAACCGGAAATCTCAACTGCTTTTTGAATATTGAGTGCAGTCATTATTGAGAGTTTCCTTATTCTGTGAATGACGGAGAAATTAATAAAATGTAGGCTACGGGATGGAAGCTTGAGGAAGCTATTCAACTTTTTTATATAGGAAATGAAGGGGGGCTAGCCACACAATCTGTATATTCTCCACCAAGAGAAAGCGATGTGCCTCTCAATAATCCAAATCTAAGGCACACATATCTTCAGAAACATGATCCTAGTCTGTTTTTCGAGTTTCCTAGTATCTTTTTTGGCAAATTTTCATCCGTTATTTCTCAACAGGGAGCTGGGAAAGGATTTGGTAGAGAAAGATGCCAGACAGGACAATGGAGATGATATACGTCCACCTTTACCAGTGAAAAGAGATGTTTTATATGACAATCCGACGCTCTATGGGTATACTTCTTTCTTTCTTGTTCATGATATGCACATGAATCCTATTTACACAGCTCTCCCACTGATATTCGACTAGAAACTTAGTTACTAAGATGTTGTTAGGTGCTGTTTTAATGCTGTCTCTATTTCAATACATATTATTTTACTTTTTCATTTTTCTTGAGTTTTGACTTGGCTATGAAGTTGATGTTTCTAGACCAATCACCTCTTTAAGCTTGAGGTGTTCAGTTACTTTACCTAGAATTCTTCCGTGCATCTCTTTAGCTATCTGAAGTGTATATATTCACATTGACATAATTAAGTCTTTATGTAACATATATGTAGTAATTATCAATGTAGTCTTCATAGATATACAATATAAAAGAAATATGGCTATGCCAATATATGGCAATTGTCAAGAAGCCAGAACAGAAGATTGGCATGCATTGTTTCTAGATGCTTTTTCATCAGCAACCTACAATTCCTATGTTCTCTTTCTTTTCTGGAACTAGCTCCTTTGATTCATTTTTTTCCATTTTCTTTTTGATTCCTATGTATATTCTCATTTTTCTTTTTGTTGACTTACTAATTATGTTTGTTTATAGCAATTTGCCAAGAGCAAGAGATTCATCATATGCAGCTCACTCTGTTGTTCCATTCCGCAATTTTGATGAGGAAATGAAATATCCTGGAGTGTGGGAAGCAGACGGTGCTTCATCTTCTTCTGCAGCAGATCGAACTCAGGATAATCTAGCATCTTTATATCGTCCTCCTTTTGCTTTGATGTTTTACGGGGCCTTTGAAAAGGTATCTAGCTTTATTATCTAAAAATTGATCTAAGGAACTCTAATGCAACTACAGCTTCTTTTGGTTGGGTACTTACTTGAAGGAACTCTATATTTCCTATTCACCACTGCTATGCAGCTCCCATGCAGCTTCAAATTTCTCCCTGTTATCGGTACATGCAAGGAAACATGTTGGGGTATTTCTGCATGTATTATTCAAAGATAATGCCCCTATTTGTACAAGTAGAATGAAACCATTCGAGGAACTAAATCACCTTGTAAATGATTATATGTCACTACTATATTCACATACATCCTTCAACATAAATAATCTACACCACTTTATACCATGTAAGATCTGTAGCACCCTTTCAAGTTGGAGCAAAGATTTCAATATGCATTGCACCACACAACACAAGTTTACGCTGCCTTCATACTTGATACAAAAGAAACCAAGCCGAAAACAGTAGAAAGCCAAAACCATACCCAAACTGGTATGCAAGTTACTTGTACCAAAGGAAATCCAACATTGATTTGATGACAGTGAGGCTTCTGAAACTAAATGGTCAATCCACCCTTTTTCAGAAGCCAATTTTTTGAAAATGTCATTACAAATTCCTTCAACCACTTCTTCGATAGGCACTTCCCTCCAACTGAATGAGCACTTCTCTTTGATTGAATGAATAATATTCACCTTCTGTAGAAGCATGAAGACTGACCAAAACAAAAGAAACAATTTTTCTCCCCTGAAATTTCCAATGTTGAAGTAGAGACTGAAACAAAATGTGCAGTTCCCTATCCGAAACAAAATGGACAGTTAGCCCCTTTTCAATCTCTCAAACCCTCCATTTATGAACACCCTAAAATCGGGTGCTCTGATACCAGTTAGCCCCTTTTCAACATGTTAGGTGGCAGTTTCATGTTGTTGTTTGGTGTATGATGCTAAGGGATCTTATATTTCAGTATGATCTGTGTTCTTCTGGTGTGGTGGCATCTCTAACATTAGAAAAGCATAAAATGAACCATTATACTGGGGAATCTATTTGGTTATGTTTCCTGTGAGTTGGTCTGTGGAGGATCTCACATGACTGTTCTTTTGCCTTCATATGGTCATGGATTATTTTTTATATCACATTATTATCATGCAGGCTAAAGATAACTCAAGGATGCAGAATAAGTGGCTTATTGTAAATATGCAGTCCACCAAGGAGTTCAGTTCACATACGGTACACGTTTTATCATCTCCACATATTTTGTGCCCCAATATCTGTATTCTGCGCCATACATATGTATGCGAAAGCACAAAAGATAAATACTGTATTTTGGATTAAAATTCAAAGTTCTGATCCTGCTAAATCTAAAGCAATTAATAATTTTGTTCTCTGGAATTCTGAAAGACAAATGCCAAGAACTACTGAAAGAAAAATGCGTTTCTTGATGCTTAAACTCATTGTGACCTGACTTTAGATTCTCTAGCTTGCCATCCAAAGATGTGAAGAGACCATTAAATAACTCAAAGACAGAAATTTGAAGAAGTATAATTTTATTCCCTGAATCATTGGAGAAGATTAATTTAGCACCAGTAGGCTACTTGTGCTAGATTGTTCAGGAGCAACTGAGACAAGGGACTCATTTCTTCAGTTGATGCAACTATGACCACTTCAGTGGTATATTCCTGCCAGAGCAAAATAAAGTGCTTAAATGTTTACCAAAATCATGACTGAAGTGCTACATTTACATTCTAGCTTCTAATTATTTGATGAACTGCAGAGACTCATGTGCCGTAATTGGATGATAATTTTTTTTTTTTCGTAGGGATCTATTTTTACTTCTAGGCTCTCAAATTTATTCATAGGGATATATTTTTGCTTAGCACTCAAACAAGTTGATTATATTACCCTATTTTATATTTTTCTATCCCTTGGATATTGTGTTTAACCTACCCTCTTGCTGGGTTTCTCAATCTATCTATCTCTCTCTAATGTGATTTGGTTTAGATTAAATCATCTTGATGCATGTCTTGACACACTGTTCTTGCATTGCAGCTTAACCGTGATACCTGGGCAAATGAAGCTGTTGCCCAAACCATCAGAACTAACTTCATCTTCTGGCAGGTAAATTGTTTTTTTTTGTTGCTATTATGATTTATGGCTTGTCTTGGATGTATATTTTCATTTTATTTAATAACCTTTGTCTTTTACTGAATGTAATTGTTAAGCTTTGTAAGCAATTGTCTAATGGATGAGCTAATGCCTTTGGACATGTTCTTTGTAAAGCACGGTATTATACGTGTATCTCTCGGTAATGTAGCATCATTTCTGAATTGAATTGACAAGTCAATCTTACTTCTTATGCCATTAATGTTTACTTGACATTTTATTTCTAGAATCAATTAACAAGTAATGTTAAGTAAATGTTTGGAGTTTTAACATGTGCTTCTGTTAATAAACACCCACAAATTGATTGTATGTTGGAAAATAGGAAATATGGCAGTACTCCTTGTCAACACATTTGATTTCACTTTTGATCATTCTGACAATCTTCTTCTCTTTGCATTTTATGAAATTTTAACCAGGTTTGATCTATCTTTGTAATTGGATTTGAAGGTTTACATAGAGGTTGATGATTAACTTCAGTTAGAAAATGCAATGTCATTTTGATTTAAAGTACTTGGCGAAGGGAAAGGATTCTGTACTCTTGTATTGGAATTGTACGATCATACTTGTTCTGGTTTTGTGCCATTTCTGTCCTTAGTATCATCACACTCTTGTTAAATGTCATATTTGGTTGTTGTCAATCATTCTACGCACTACGATATTTTATGTCAATATATTTGAAACTATTACTTTTGCTCTTTTGATTGAGTTTCATGACTCTTCATATTGTGCCTACCATTTTATGCGCTTTAGGTATATGATGATACAGAAGAGGGCAGCAAGGTTTGTAATTACTATAAACTACATTCTGTACCAGTCATTCTCGTGATTGATCCTATAACTGGTCAGAAAATGCATTCTTGGCATGGAATGGTTCAACCTGAAAAGTTACTTGAGGTAAATGAGCTGTTTATGTCGTTGCTATGCTCGCAAAGATGTGTATCGTTCATACTCAATTTCAAAACCCCAAACAAACTCGCCCTCAAGAGTACTTTGAAACTTTATTGATGGGGAGAAAGATAAAGTTTATTACTACGATGCTGACCTGGCCTTGTTTTGCTCTAGGATCTGCTACCATTCATGGACAGCAACCCCTCAGATCATCATGTCAGTCTTTCTCATAAGCGCCCTAGAGAAACTTCCCGGACATCAATTCCTCAGCTTCAATGTATGCCATGTTTTCCAGTTTTTCTAACATTCTAGTAGTATTCTTCAAGTTTCCAATGATGCTACTTCGCTGATTCAACAAAGATAAAAGAAGCCTAAATATTAGAACTAGAGAATGCCAAATATTTGAAGAGGCCGACTGGTGATCTATTTGATGCACGTGTATCTGAGATGAGGCTTTTATTTACTAAAGAACAATCCTCATTTTCTCACATATTCTAAAATGAAGAGCAAGAGCCAAAAATTCAACTTGGTGGGCAATGATCTTTTAGCAACTAAAGCCAAAACAGTTTTGTTGCATGAATAAAGGTGTCCCAACTTCTACACGACATATGGAGTTCATTTGTTTTCCTCTATGATTTTATGTTGGACAGCGGTTGAATGGTAGGTAGCTTACTGAACTATGATCATCATGAATTCTTTATTGGCTGCAGCTGAGAATAATGACGAAGATGAAGAATTGCAGCGAGCACTGGCAGTCTCTATGGAGAAGTTTAATGAAATTGATGGAGGTGATCTGGAAGAAGGGAATGATGGCAATGCTGAGAACAAAGTGAAGGATCCTGCTTATTTACCTTTGCCCGAAGAGCCCAAGGGTGACAGAAATCTTATTTGCAGAGTTGGAGTGCGTCTCCCTGATGGGCGCAGAGTTCAGAGGAAATTCCTCCGCTCTGATCCGGTTCAGGTGAAGTGTTTGCATTTTCTTTCTAGTATTCTGATTTTGTTTTATAAAGTGCCGTCTGCACAGACCTCCATTTTGTTAAATAAACAGAGGAGTTGGATGTTATGCTCTAATGCAGAGTTTGAGTGTCATAGGACCTCAACTGCGTTAACATGCTATTAAAATATTAAAATTAAAATAACTAAATATAAATTATCGAAAGGTTGTAACAAATATTTCCTTACAGTAAAAGTGGTCGACAAATATGTAGCTACTACTAAAACACAATAGTTGTAAATTATAACATTTGGAATGAGAAGTTCCTTGAACAATCAATAATAAATTTATTTCTCATTGTGTTACGTTAATGAGTTTTGAATATGATTATCTTATCTAGAAATTTTCGTAATGGAAGGTCAATGCTAACACGGTAAGTCGTAACCAAACTGAAAATAATTGTTATATTTTAACTCAGCCATTTTATTAGCAAAACTTTCAATATCACAAAGATCACCAAGCTCAAAAAGTAAAAGTTAGAACCAGTATTTTCTTTTCAAAAATCTCCCGGGGGAGGCCAACCCATTGACTCCCCTCGGTGGCACCGTCCTGAATATGCTGACGGAAAGACCATATTATACGAGCAGGCATCAAATTGTGGTATACATCTCGTGTGAATTTTTTATTCCTAAAATGCTTTTTGATTCTTTATCATCTTGTACTGTTCTTTTTGGCAATAAGATCTCGTTATTGAAAGTCGAGCAATTGGGTTTTCTGTTGTTGCATTCATGTGCTCATTATCATACATTGGTTATCTATCAGCTGCTGTGGTCATTCTGCTACTCAGAACTGAAGGAAGGCGAAATGAGGCCATTTCACTTGACCCAAGCTATTCCGGGTGATTTAAGGTCCCTGGATTATGAAGACGATTCAACATTTGAGGAGTCGGGTCTCGCTAACTCAATGGTTTCAGTTACTTGGGAGTGAACATAAGCAGGATGACTTGCTTGATGGGAGACGACGTCATCTTGCTATTGGAGGTTCGTTTTCAACTGCTGAAATGTGTGTATAAATATAAACCCATCTCGTTGTTGCAGAAATAGTAATGCAACTGTTCTATCTTGTATATAATCCATGCTTCCTATGTTTTTAAACAGATGGAATCACATTGTAAATTTCTAGTTCAGTATGCAAAATAGTAGAAGTAACTGAAACAACTTAATTATTCTCTTCTCACAATAAACATGTCACATGTGAAAACCGAAACCAAAAATCTTGATCCATGTTTGATTTTCAATGGAACTATGGGAAGATGAAACTAAAACATCTGCGGCCATCGACTAATTTCTGTCAACCCAACACACTATAACTCTCAGCTTATGTACACGAATCCCACATATCGATTCAGGAATTCAGTAGTTGTAGTAGCAGTAGTAGTAGAAGAATACTTAGCTCTGGATATAAATGAGTTGGTCAGGAATTGAGCGACCAGTCATAGTCATGATAGGCTATGTTGACAGATCCCCCATCACTCTTGAGGTGCGTCAAAAGCCCGGCCTTACTTGCATCCAAGTAGTTGATAATCCAATCAAGGATCTCTTTTTCTTGCCCGAAATCGGCACTGTACCTGCATCATAATGCAGTTGTTGAGCAAACCCTGATAAGATTTGCGGAGGTGAAGAAGAATGTATCACTCACCACTTCATAATACGAGGGAGGTAGACTGTCCTCTTGGCAAGGTCTATCTGCACACCTTCCTCCCTTTGAAAATACTCTCTTGCAGCATTCCTCAATTCAGACTCGATGCCTTGGGGCCTGAAGAATCTGATTGATGGGCTTCCTCTTGTTGCATTCCACATCCCAAAATGAATCAACTGATTCACTTTCTCGAAAGCCAACTGCACAAAACACCCAAGCAGTTGAGTACTAGCAGTTGCTTCTATGTAGCAAAGGTGAGGTTTTTCATTACCTCAAGGCGCTTGTCGCCACTACTGAAGGGCTTCGTTAAGGAGTATGGTGGTCTTCGGTTGCTTCGAAGAATGCCATTGTTAATAGAGCTCAAAGAGTACGGGTGGCCGCCAATGACATACATAAAATCAGCAAAGAAGGACCTCCTATCCATCAATCCTCCTGGATTACCCACTCTCACTACAGCGTGAATGGCCATGCTGTTGTGCAGATTCAAAAAGAATGCCAGCTTCTCATCGTGGGAAAGATTCTCAAGGTCTACTCTCTGCAAATCCTCCACCAAATTTACATATCTGCAGTTCAGCATAATAGGTATATCAAAACTTCATTGGCGGAAACATAACATGGAGAAAAAGGTTGACTTTGGTCTGATAAGTAGAGTGTAAAAGGTTCGAATCCATTACCTCCGGAACTCTTCACTGTTGCTGATTCCAATGTAATCAAGATGAAGCCGATCATCGTAGGCGTAGGACTCGAGTATAGCTGACATTATGCAAGTGAGCCTTCGGCTCACTGCAGCAGCTTCCTTAGGCTCGGAATCATTGGGCACGCCTCTGAAATTGTAGCATTTTGGTATGAAGGGCTCATGCTCAATGAATCGATAGAAATGATTTCCATCCTCAAATTCATTATCCCTGCATCCACATCATTACAATCGTGGGTTCCATTTTCTAAATCTGCAATACCTTCTATATTTGCGAGCTAATGAAAAAAGCTCTTACCCAAAGACATGATGAATAAAATGCTTTCTTGCAAGCTGCTTCCCAATCTCAACCGCCTAAGCGAGTTATAACAAATATTTTCACATTAGCATATGGTTGTCTATTGCGATCACTTAATAAAAAGCGAGAAATATCATTAAATTACAATATCTGTAATTTTGTAAGTGAGAAAATACTATCAAGTTACGACGTGTTATTTTGTGAATGATACTTATTTCTAAGTCATTATATAGCAGAATCTAGATGTGAATGCAAATAATAGAAAATTATGCGGGCCAAACTGGAAATTTAAGATATAGAAAAATGATTTAAGAAACTAGCATGCATTGAAGGCACCACTATAGTAGAATTCCACAAGTCAGAGACTTAACCAATCACATTTAAATAGCTGGTGAGTGGGGACCCTTGAACTATAATAAACGCAAGAAATTAGTATCCAAAGTCAACTAAGCCTAGTACTAAAAGAAAAACTTCAATTAGAGGCAAAAGTATTTTTATATTTTGTTTTTTTTATCATAGCATCATATGAATCCAATTGTTGCTTTCCAACTTTTCGTTAATCCTCTGAGACCAGATAAACGACGTTCATCATGCCAAAATTATCGGTATTTACTAAGACACGTACTTGGAATTGACCGGCCGTATACCGATAAAAAGTTGACATGCAAAACCTATTTACCTATTAATATCCTTATCCAGTATTTTGATGAAATCCACATATTTATTAACAAGTTTTTTTTAAGTCGAAAATCAATTTAAACGATTCAACATGGCTTCAAGAAAACTCACCTAACACCAGTTCATTAAATACAAGAAGAAAATTAGAGTACATTTTCATTTGATATAACATCATAGCCGACTTGCTAACATAATTTCAAAAAGTTAGATAAAAACCTCGGGCAAATTTGGGGCAACAGCATATTCATGAACCGCTTTTCCTAATAGAAAGCAAAACATTTTTGGAGAAAAAATGAGCCCCTTCTTAATTAGCAGTCATTAGCCCGTGCGCATCAATACTACTCTTCCTTATGTTCTGTAAAAGAAGTAAGCACTCAATTTTTTGAGCACCCAACTTCCATCATTGTTTCATTGGTTAGTTTACCCAAAGAGTGCAATAATCATTAATCTCCTTGTTGCCTTAATTATTAGTGCTTTTACATTTATATTAATTAAACTCGACAGCATAATATAATAATTTTATTTTATCAATAACTAGGACAAGATTCACCATCATAGGTTGCTTTCTGTTATCAAGTTATTTTATTGAAATAAAATCAAACAAGCAGGCCGGTGAACTGCTTCCGCTTCCAACGGTCATGGTATTCAACGACATGTACTAACAGAAGATCACCAACAAAAATATTTAATAATATAGATCCATCATTTAATAGTATCTCATCTTGATTTCCTTTATTTCTCGAGTCTTAAATTTTGTCGTAAATCACGCATTAAAAGATTTTTTTTTTTTGGTAAACTTTTTGCCTAAAGTTGGTAAGTAAATCAATATGTTCGTGTTCCTCACTAAGATCATATCAATAAAATATGCCCAAATTAAGAGGGGAAATAATATAATTGCATGACTAATGCTGTGATGCTCATGTTGTAGTTGTATGAACATATGAATTATTCCAAAACTATTCAAATCGAGCAGATGCACCAAACAGCGAAAGGCAAAAAATAATAATTTTAAAAAAGGATGTCCTTTCACGAACATATTTTTGTGCAAAAAAGGGTCACCCAGACATTTCCTTTATAATGTTATGCAGTTCAATAGAAATCTATCCCCAAATTGTAATGAAATCATAACCGAAAATACTTTCCCTCGATGTAACGTAAAATTGAATTTTCTAAAGGTAAAATTAAATGAATAAAATAAAATAAATGAGAGAGAGAGGCACCTTTCTCCGGCCACAGTCCAGATGGTGTATGAGCTCCTCCACGAGCTCGGCTCCGGAGAAGCAATTCTTCACGAATTTCATCTTCGTTATGCGGTCTTGGATTGGCACCCTCTGCCGCACTACCCTCACTATCTCCGCCATCTCATCCATAATTATCACC
>AYJT01112564.1:0-10370 GCA_001278415.1 Ocimum tenuiflorum
TTTATTTCTCAACTTTACTAAACCTCATGTTATTATGATTTTTACCCTGTCCCTTGCAGGCTGCAGCTTCTGAAAAAAAGTTCATGTTTGTATTTTTCACATTTTATCCTTTGTTTATCAACTGCTTTTTGACACCCCACTTATCACCAAATCATTTCAGTGATATTAAATGTAAAATGCAGATCATATCTATCCTATCTCCAAACCATATATTACATCTGACATCAGTGCACTGACCAGCTCACAAAAGCAAGCAATATATATTCTAGCTTCTTCTTGTGTAGAATAAATAAATTAAATGAAATTGTATTGATTTCTTGTTGTGGGGGCCAGATATTTGAATTAAGACATTTTTCATAACCTTAATTATGAAGAAGCTGTAATAGCGAATCTATCTCAGAATTCAGATATTGCAAATATCTGTTTTGTTTTTTGTTTTTAAATTTGAGTTTGAAGAACAAATTATAGGGTTTGGTTGCTCATTTACACACACCACGTGGGGGCAGTAATGAGTCCTTTGAATGCTGTCACAATTTCCAGATTTTCTTAAAAATTCGCCCTGACAGAGGTGGCAATGACTCACATGATTATCTATTACAATCTCCCTTCCCTTCTTTTGACTTTTCTTCATCTCATGACCGCATATTATGACTTTTTGTTGCATTAACATATATTTTATCTAACTATTAATTTTTTCGTTAATTAATAATTAAAATTTTCTAATCCAAACCTTTCACATACCAACGATGTGTGGGGCTATATCTTTTACCTATAGGTCCAACGGAAATTTGGCTAATCGATTAAGATACTTGAAAAGGAATTATTTATTCCCAAGTCTTCATTTAATTTTGTCTATAACATATGTCATTTAATGCTACAAGAACATGTGCATCATAACCCCACCACCCTACCCTACCAAAACAAAAAATATAAACCAACCTGAAACCATATGCAAATGTACCACTCTTTGCAGTTAATTGTATTCATCTTTATCCCAGCAGGGGCCATTTCGTAATTTAGCAGTGGATGCCGGCCTAGGACAAGGAGGGGTTGAGTCTGCGGAATTCTTGTTTCAGAGGATACTCTTTTTATTGGTAATATTTTTTTTCTATAATTATTAATATGTTGGGACTTTAGGATTCTTTGAGTCATTGCGTAGATACAATGCTTTTAATATGGTTGCTTAAAATATGCTTTTACACGTTATAATTTAGGGCGTTCAACTCAAGTGAGCTCCAATATGTTATATTAAATTTGCTGGTCATTATTTTAAAAAAAAAATAAAATAAAAGGCTGGTCATTCTCACGAATTTGTCATGTAAAGTCAATTTTTTAGCAACATGTTTTGGATTTTATCTGTCCTAGTATCATGTGTGTGTTTACTGTTTTTCTCTTCTTTTGTAAACTCCTTTCCATTTGCTTTGGTTATAATAGGAGAATTTATTTGTTATCTTAACCATCTATGCAAAGTGAGTAATTTGGCTAGTTCCACAAATTAAGTGAAAACTTTGTCAATTTAACATGAAAGTTGCACTCTCGATGCCCTGTTACACAATTGTGTTACGCTTGTGTTAAATTACTCGGATTATTGACAAGTGTATCAATTAAGAGAGATTGATTATGATATAATCTTTATTTATTAGGGACGTGATTTATCTCTATTGATTTGTATACTTGTCAATAATCCGAGCAAATGTAACACAATGTGCAACATCCTTGTGTAACAGAAAGTTGAAATTGACTAATTTAGTGACTTGTAGACTCGATTACAATTACACGCTCCATCATGCTTCTTATAATGTCCATCTTCGCCACATGCATTCTTCACATAAAAAGGCTCTTCCCCTTTCTATCTATTATCCTCCCAACCTTTATTTTGGACTAAATAAGTGTATGGAGTTATATTCCTATGCACCGATTAAGTAAACAACTATCAAAATCAAGAATTTTTTACTTTTGATAATGTGAATAATGCCGTTCTTTTGGAAAAGGATGAAGGAGAGAATTCTCGTTATGTAATGGAATTCTTTTTGGGTAATCAGAAACGAAAAAGGAAAGGTTGAAACATTTGTGTGATATTCCTCTAAAATTATTTTTCTATTCAAGGGTATGGTTTTTTATCAGCAAAGAAAAATTAAAAATTTTAAAAATGAGATCAATTCCGAAGAATTTTGTATTATAAATCTAGCAAATAGAATTCTATTGGTCTGATTTTAGGCTTTAAGATAAGAGTTTGATTCTCTATCTATCTTATAAACACATCAACCAACGGAGGTGGGTTTTATTCCTTCTTTCCGAAAAATATAATTTATAAATATACATAGATATTCTCTTCTTTTATGCTGGTTTAAAAAAAGATATTTAATTTATTCTTAAAACACATAATTTCTATACACTTCTCTTATTTGTCTTGTCTAATGTTCCACGGATGACTTTCACATTTTCAACATAAATGGAGATTTTGATTGACCAAGATTCTATATTTTCAGTTAAATTAGGAAATGAAGCTATAGTTTGCCACAACCACAAAATATATAATAAGTAAAAAGGGACATATTTTGTCGGAAGGAGGGAGTATAATAAACGCAAGATAAATATATCCCAAATTTCTACTAATTTTCCAAATCTATACCAAATTTTCAAATATAATAATTTAAAAATTTTAACTTTGGGTATCGCTCCATCGATAAAAAAAATTCCGGCATAGAGATTTTGACCGTGGACACTTAATACTCCATTTTATCTCCAAATACTAATTTAGAGTAATATATAATTCCATGTCAATAATTAATTATTATTCTTTCTAGTGCAAAACACAATTTCAAAGTCAAAAAAATTCTTCGTTGTTTCATTTTCAAACTAAATTAACAAATTGATTTCCCAAATACAAAAATTAATTATATATCAAACAAAAAATTACAGCGTCAAAAACATAAATTTGTCTATTTCTTTCCCTCTCAAATTTTATCCAGTACTGTTATGGAATTTGTTGTATTACACTAGAAAGAAAAAAATTAATAAGTATTATTGACATTGAATTTAGGTGAATCTAAATAATTCAACTCCGTCAATCCAAATTCATACCCGTCATGGATCCTAAATTCAAACTCGCTTAAATAATTTTGGCGACTTAACACTAGACCTCCAAAATTGATATTGCTTTATTTTCAACTTTAAAAGAAAACCGTGTCACGTGAACGGTGAAAGCATTTCACCTCAAAGTAACTCAATTTTTTTATAGATTCAAAAACACTTGCAAGAAAAGTTAAGCATGCATGCAGCTCTCAACTGTATTAATGCCATAAATGAATCTACTTTGGAGTTTTGTAGCTGAAAATTAAGTATTATTGTTAGTCAAACATTATCCGATTTTACTTTATGTTGAAGAAATGGACGTAATGGATCATGATTCATGATCGCAATCGACATACAAGGACAATGTGAATATCAAATTAAAGGTATATGATATGACATAGGATGCATCCGGCTGTTGCACGTTTTATTAGACTTCACACAATTATTTCTTTGGATGGACCGTATACTTGAGTCGTGTTATTTCCTCTAACTTATTAATTACATCCATCCTTCACATTTATTACCCTGCAAAATGACAATTAAATAACACATAACATCACAAATGCTATCATAATCCCCTGTTACACAATGGTATTACATTACTTGGATTATTGACAAGTGTACAGATCAATGAAGATAAACCACATACCTAAATCCTAATAAAGAAAGATTCTACCATAATTAATCTACATTGATTGATACACTTATCAATAATCCAAATAATATAACACGATGTGTAACACCACAAATGAATCGTAGTTGAGATGTAATAGAATCGTATTATTAACATATTATAAACCACAAATGAGACAAGAGACGTTATAAATACTAATTATGATAAACAAACCCGAACTGAAATATATAAACTATATTTGAGATTGAAAAATCTTAAAACTATTTCTTTTTGAATTCTTTTTTCATATTTTTCTATAATTAATATAGACGTGATCCACAGTATGGATTTTAAAAAAATTAATTATGACAATTTAAAAATTAAGCTAATTTTGACTATAGAACAATGACATTGTCATTTGTCTTTTAGTGTAATAAGATGGAATCTTTAAACCCATATTTAACTTTCTAATAAATTAGATGATTAGTACAAACTTTGCCTGTTATATATTGAGCACCTTCAGAATGTCTCAATGGAGCAAACTATAGCTCCACCTTTAGCTCCTTGCAGTATTAAATAGGTTTTCTCAATTGAACTGATCTTAAAGCTATTGGGAGATTTAAAAGATAACGTACACATAAATACAAAAGCTTTAAAAAAAAAAAAACGAAAAAAGAAAACAAGAGCGAAGAGTATTGTTCTCTCTAATCACCTCTAGTTTTCGCTTTTTCTTTACAAACTAATTTCTTCTTCTAATCACATTCATAAGACTAAATTAAATATATATATATATATATGCTTACAAATTTGACTTTATTATAAACTTCACTTTTTGTGAATTTGCTCTCTATTCTCCTTTAGTAATATTCACTAATTCTTTTATTGCATTGACAAAAAATATCTTATGTTATCACAATGAGCACTCCCATAAGTATGAGAATAAAACACTTTATTCTACTAGGTAGTAAAATAACAATATTGCTACAAAGCTCAATGTTCATAGGCTATAAGCATTTACAGAAAATCATTTTATACTTGTCTAAATTAAATGACCTTTCCCTATGCAGACGTCTTCATCATACCTTTTTAATTATCTTGAACTACGTTGGTCACCTTGTTTGCCTTTGTTCTTTTCTTTCTCTCTTTTTTCTTTTGTTTGATTTGGTGTATTGACTAGACATATGGTCAAGCTTGCTACAGTTGTTGCCATCAAATTAAACCTAGGATATTGACATTGTCTTCTTAATTATGCCTTCTTTGTTTCCATAACCGTCCATCTTGTTACATAAAATTAACTCAAGACATCGACACAGCCCATATCTTTACGATCAACCTTTGTATTGTCCTATTCGATTTGAAGTTTGATAAGCAAATACTCACCAGTCATATATAGATTTTGGTTTTTGTTTAAGGTGTCTTCTCAACTCTTCTCGAGATGAGGAGATTTTTAAAATTACCACCACAGTGGTGAAAGCATGAATCATTGGTATTTCCTTCCTTCGTAAGAGTAAGCATCAAATTAATCAAAATTATCAAGAGCAAATATATGTTTCTAGGACAAATTTGGATGAAACAATTTCACCACATTAAAGAATAACTGAAAATAGTGACAAGTTTTTTTTTTGATTTACTTGTTCCAGAAAATATTTTATCTTTTACACATCTTAGAAAAGTGAGAATTCTAATTTATTTCAATTCAAAGAATGAAAATTATATAGATAAAAATCAAGTATTTTTGAATAGAAAGAACATAAAAAACAATAGTCGAGTTTCACATGACAATAACTATCTAACTATCTTGACGGAGAGACAAATCAATTAATGAAATTAAAGCTTTTTCTTATCCACTCGAAACATGAACATTTTATATATGTAATAATTTGGTAATTTTACACTAGTTCCATGACAAGACAAGAGTTAACTATTTTGTACTCAAGGCATTTGGCCATAAGATATTTCAGTATGTACATCCTCAATTTTGTTTTTTACGCTCAAGTATGCTCTATAATGAATTTACTAAATTATTAAAACGAAATAATGGTTAAGAACATCATCCTTACACCAATATAATTACCACTGGGAGTTCCAACATTTCGATATAGCTACTTCATCATCTGCAAATTTTTGGGCTAGTCATTCTTCAAAATATTAGCGACTCCCAATGAATTTAGGTAGAACTACATTTTGTTCTATTTTCTTGAAGCAAAGGCTTGAAGGGCGTTGAGAACTTGGAGCAAAGGCCATCGGGACAAGAGATAAATCGATGTAGCACTTTCATTGTTCATCAAGCTCTAATTAAGAGGAGTGAGTGTCTTCTTGTTTGTTGTGTTCATACAAGTGCCCTCTATTCTCCAAGAAATGATAAGTATCTTAAAATCAAAGCACCTTTTTCATTGACATAACTAGGTTATGGATTTGAGTTATAGTGGAGATATATTAGGGTGGAATTTTATAAAATATTGCACTCTATCTATATTACTTCATTGTTTTATTTTGAAATCTTTGACATACTTCATCGATCATTTTCTATCTTGAACAACATTGTTAAATTCTTTACCGATAATATTCTAGGGACGACGGGAAATTACATTGTCTTGTATGATACAAGGGATTATTGAAGTTGAATGTCAAGTCCAATAAATTAGAATTTTATGATCTCAAAAAAACATGAGTTGGAATCTTTGCAATCCTCACGCGTACATATTATCTTAAAGGAGACAAAAGGAACTAAAATCTCAAGAGGTCTCCAACTAGACCACATAAATGATTTAGGAGGGTTTTGATTTAAAATCCTAGATGGATATGAATTTGAGTTTAGGATCCAGATGAGTGAGTTTGGGTTGGTGTAAATAAATTATTTAGGTCCGCCTAAATCGTTTATGCGGTCTAATGCAAGTTTTTGTCATACCTCAACTATGTTTTTGAGCGATGTGCTCTAATTGTGAAAAGTTTTCTAGCCATGTTTTGTTTTCAAAGTAATTGTAATTAAAATATTCTGCATTGTCTATTTGTCCTTTGAATCGCAAAGCAGTTGGAGAGGTGCAAAAATCTAAGATGGGGAATACAACTAATGCCTTAAGCCTCTCGAAGACCAAAGCGACTGTTTTGCTATCAAATTTTGAGTGTACAAGAGCCGAAATCAGTACACTTGGTTCTAGTCTTGCAGTAAAAAAAGTTCTAACCTTAGGTTGGTATTCGTGGTTGTGTAAGAAGCATGATTCCTGGTTCACAAAACTTAAAACAAAAAATTATGTGGTTGAAATGAATACTAAGCTTCATATGATGAATTAAAATGTTTTGATAAAATTTACAATTTTTTCAGGTTTACTTGAAAGTGCAAAAAGCTAAATGCTATATTAAAATTGATATTTTTTTAGAAACCTTGGGTAAAAACTACAAAAATGAATTGAGGTTATGGAAATGCCGAATCAACCCTGAAAAATATATACGATTAATAAACTTATTCAAACAGTAAATGAAGGACACACATGATTATTAACTGTGACTATATTTTCTCACAAAAGTCATACAGCACCCTTGACAACTTCAAAAATTAGTTTCTTACTCTCTAAAATTCAATTTTATGAAAATGAACACATCACAATCATCTTCAAAACAATCGTATATTATTCAACTTGAAGAAATTAAATGTTAAGGTATTTGAAATTTAGTTAAACATTACCGAATTCCATCATCTGTAATTCTGTATCAGCCACAGTGGTCAAATTTGGCTGCTATCATAAATTGATCAAAGTTTATAAGATGTCCGAAATCCGTTAATATTTTAAAAGTCGGACAGGATTTGGTATTATTACTGTATAATCATGACTATAGTATCAAATTGTCAGATGTGTAAATATTTATTTGTTAAGAGTAATTTAGGGTCAACTACGAAACAATCTTGACAGTTAATGCATGACATGTGATTGACTGAAATTTGACGAAAATGAAACGGTGATAGTTTTTTCCACGGATAATTCCATATAAACCCATGTTTTTCTATTTATTGCCCCCATTATTTAGTAAAATATGAGTAATAGTGGAATAGACATTTTTATCCTTCAACCCCATTTAAAAACTAATGATAAAAATAATAACATGACCCCCCAAGTTCTCCCATTTCATCGTAATATTTTGAAGGGATTCAATCGTACAAATTATCAAAAAATTTTATATAAATATACAAACTACTCAAAATTATTCAAATATAAAGTGAATTTTTTTATTTCTGACAACGGAATATTGAATCGAGCACCCTTATAAATTCATAAATCAGAATATATATTCACCATGAGCATGAGGTGAAAAAGCGGCCCATCGGCTCAAATTTTGGATGCTGTAAAGATAAACTCATCTTATAATTAAAATTTTTAGAAAATTTACATTTCTGTCTGATATTTCAAATACTATGTATTATTTTATGAAAAGTTCAGAGTTGAAAATACAATGGAAATCTATCTTTCCTATTTGGAAAAATACAATATTTTGTGGAGGTGAGATGAAAAATTACAAGATTGAATAGTAATAGAAATATATTATAGAGGAGATGCAGAATATTATGGCGTAGGAAGAGGCGCAATGGAGAGATGCCACGACAGTAGTTTAGTACAGCAGACACGAGGCCGAAGAAGGGGAGTGGTTGTCCGTTAATGGCAGTTGGCCACGTAAGGGACACGTGCTGTGGCCCCACCTAACGGTTGATCGTTTCGTGGGCCCCGCCCCCCAACAACGTAAATTCTGCCGACAAATCTACTTTTCTAAATTTCCTGCCTGTACCCTAGCCTTTTTAGTATTTTCTCCTTGTCCTTTTTCGCTGTTACCATTTTCAAATCCACCGCAACGACTTGCAATTTTTGTGGTAAAAAGTCCCCACCTCATGTGCCTTCACAGATACTACTGTTTTCGCCCGCCCCCACCTCTAATTCAATACCTAAATCTTCTGTCATATTACTTAACATGCATGTATATTAATTAATGGAGATAAATTAGGATAAGGTCTTTCTTTGCTCTATTGATTAATGCACGTGTCAATTATTCGGACAGCGTAACACATTATGTAACACCATTGTGCAACAGGAAATTTGTTGTCGGTAGGGATCACATTTTTATGATATAATTTTTCCTTTCTTAAAATGCTCATATTTGTTAGTTGAAGTATGCATGGACATCAGCCACAAAAAAAAATTAGGCATCGATAATATCGTGATGTATCACATAAACGTTGCTAGTGTCCAAAAATATTTGTAATTAGTGATAAGCCTTGTAGTTTCTTCATCTCTACTGCAAAGCGAATCTAAATGGATAATGTTAGGTTACGGAAATTAATTTGTGTTTATGGACATTCTCGTGTAGACGCATATTTTTATCTACTATGTTGAATGTTGCAGCTCTTTCTAAATTTGCATCAATGACCCTAATTGTTTTTTTATATGTTATATGTATTGTCTCTTGTATTTGGTTCTCTTTTATATTTATTTTGTTTTGTTGTTTGCTAAGATATAATTCAAATTATACATCTTGAGAAAATATATTAAGTAGCAGTGACGTAAGAGTTTATTGATATATTTTAACTGTTATTATCTACTTTTTATCATGTATTATTATTTTTGTGTTGGTGTAGAGGAGCCAACCCAATGGAGTATTACAAAACAAGCTCGATTTGAAAAATTAAAGTTCAGACTCAAATTTTCATACTCGAAATCGACTTGGTAGATTATATATTTTATTTTTAATTTTAATAAACATTTAAATTATTTATATAATAAGGGCAAATATGTAAATAAGCAATAAGTTTAGAATTAAATATGAATAATATCAAACTCGGTAAGGCTCATGAACGTTGCTCGAGCTCAAAACTTGACTCAAGCTTTATAAGGCTCACGAGGTTAACGAGTCGAGCACTCTATAGCTCAAGCTCGAGACCTACTTTAGTAGCTCAACTCGAGCTTGCTTAACATTTACTTAGTTGATTTACTTATCTCAAGTAGCTCGCGAGCTAGCATGACTCATTAAACACCCCTCTAGTCTGTAATATAAATTTATGCCGGGTTTCTTTAATTTTCCATTATTTAATTTTATAAATATTTAGTTAATTATATTTTGTACGTATTAATTAGTAGTTAAGTTTTCTAGTGATATTTACTTCGAATGAATAATTAAATTTCGGATAAACTTCTTTTCACCATCTCAAATTCCCATTTATGGTTTTAAATTTTATTTCTAACACCAGAGTGCAGGAGGAAAAAAAAAAAAAAACATGCACACATCGTGTATATGCACGCATTTGGGGATATAAAAATGCGGATTATTATCGAGTTGTTTAAGTTTTTTTAATTTGATTAATATTCAATTAATAGTATTTGCATTTATAATAATTAAGTTGTTAGTAACGATCTATTTTGCAATATATTGAAATTTTAAGGAATTCAATTTGCAAATTTGATAAAATATACAGGTACTATTTCGGTTGGACATCTATTCAAGCTTGGAATAACAAGAGTTGAGTTCCTTAAAGCATGGCGATACTTGTAATTTGGTGTTTTATAACTTGTGTTTATTTTGTTTTGTTTCATGTGGTTGTATATTTTGTCTTTGCTTGTTGCATTTCTGGGTATCATTCACTCTGGAAATTCCACCTTCTTCGTTGTTATTATTTTGTAATTTCGCAACTGGCCTAGCAAAA
>AYJT01112569.1:0-10949 GCA_001278415.1 Ocimum tenuiflorum
AAGACACGCAACAGAGAGAGAGAGAGACAGAGAGAGAGAGAGGTGGAGTGGGAAGGGGAAGGGAAATGAAGGGTGGTGATGAAGATATATAGCAGAAATAGAAAAGATTTATTTTGACCTTTTCTATATTATACTGCAAAAAAAAAAGAAAAAAGACAGGCTCATAAAAATATAATTATATAAAAACACAAATACCTTTAATATTTGTGTAGATATAAGAATTAGAGTGAGCAAAGCAGCCGTTAAAAGCGGTGGAAGAAACTAGGAAGGGTTAAATGCCGGGCCTTGAACGTCAAACCGCTAAACTCTCCACCACTTTCAAGAAATTGCAACTTGAAACCAGATTTTTGGTTGGAAATATGTTTTTATAGAGAGGGAGGGAGAGAAAAAAAAAAAGGGAATTTGAGAAGGTTTGCCGTTAGACCGTCTAAATCATTTAGACGGATTTAGGATTAAGGGCGGGTATGGATTTGGATTGGTAGAAACGAACTATTTAAACCCATCTATAAATCATTTAGACAGTCTAACACAAGTTTTTGTCAGGGAATTTTTGGTGTAGACAAGATAGTATTTTTCATAAAGGAAATAGTATTTTGTTATAGAAAGAAAATAAACGATTGAATTTCTAAAAGGGTCTCATTTCCCTAGTGAAGCTGAATAATTGGTTCTGCATTACACTTTGTGTTTCTTTGCAAGAGATCGGAATTAGTTCGGTTTCAAAAACAAAATGCATCATATAATTATAAATTTATAATGCTTCGTATCGTGGGTTGAAGAATGAATATGCGAAACTTTCTCATTATAATGAAAACTTAAGCAATATATGGGAATTGCACATTTGTATGGCTGAACAAAACTGAAACTGGATTGAAAAATTCGGTTGAGATTCCATGTTAGACGATGATGTTACGCATTATGTTATACTGTCCGGATGATTGACACGTGTATTAATCAATGGAAATAAATCATACTCTTAATAAATAAAGATTTTGTCTTGATTTATTTCCATTGATTAATACACGTGTCAATTATCCGGGCAGTGTAACACAATGTGTAACACCATCGTGTGACGGTGGATTTCAACCGTGAAAAATTGAAGCATTTCGATGTGTTTGGTTCGGTTTTCCGGCATGTTTTGGTCAATTTCAATTTTGAATTTCAAAATCAATTACTATTATGTCTATTCTTGGTTTTAGCTTTGAAAATCGACGAATCAACTGAATTTGTATTAAATAAATTGTTTAATTAGTTATACAGAAATATAAGTATATGATTTGGTGTTATTTTGTTAGTTTCTTGTGTTATTTCTTTTTGACGCATAGCTAATATTTTACTTTTTTTTATTTCATATATGAATTTACAAGTTAAAAATGGAACTCTTTCGTAAAGAAAAATCTATAAATTAAGGAGAAATGTTCGACGGATTATTATTCATTCGGTTCTTGGTATGATTCTTAAAATTTCATTTGGTCAGTTGATTTTAATACCATATTCATTTGTTTCAATTTTCATTTTTTTTAATTCGATTTTATGTTTGATTGAAATATAAGAGGCTCTTACAAATTTGTTGAAAATTTGTAAATATTTCATCCGAACTAAAAATCAAAATCAAACATTTTGCTTGGTTGGTAAAATACTGTCATTACCAACTTAATAAAATATAGAGCTTAATCTAGCAAATATAGATTATAAATTATTTTTACCCATTTGATAATTGGTTAAATTGGAATACATAGATACGAAATGTTTTGTTTAATTTAGTAAAATTAATAAAACAACTATTGAAGATAGGCGAATAATATATTTTAATTTCAGTTTATGAGTAAAATACTTTTAAATTTAGATAAGGAGCTTATATGATGTAAGATCAGAAACTTATGAGTTGAAATACTATAAAATATTGACAGCATATTATGTTTCAAAAAGATTAAAATTTTCTAGAATATCTAGATGTTAGAGTTAACTCAGTTCACTTGCATGATATAAATTTAAAAGAAGAATTTTTTTTGAGAAAAAAATGTAACAAACTTTTACTGTTTTGAGGAAATGGTAAATTTCATGATATCATGTTTGATGGTATGCTTACGTTACTCCCTCTCAAATAGTTGTTGGAATTAATAATTAATTTTCTGAAGATTTTTTTAAGCTGCCAACTATTTTTCTTTTCTATTTTGTTTGAAATTATATACGGTCACCAAGTGACGCCGATAAGTGTTTGATGTATTAAATATCGAGGAAATTCAGATTCATATTTCGGACACAATTTTATTCATCCATAGTAGATGTAAAAATAATAACAAAATTATTATTCAGTCTGCAATATTTGACCTTCTCAATAAATAATAGGCAAAATATTATAAACAAGTAACCATATGCATGGCTACAACTATATGTTTAATACTTTACCGACATATTATATGTTTCAATATAAATTTACCAACATGTATTTTATCCAATTGACAAGAAAATCATAAATTTATAAAATAAAAATATCCAAACAAGAAGTTTTGCTATGTGTACATGAATAGCATTGCACTCTCCATGGGCATACAAGTAATCCGACTCGAATGATTTCCTTCACATATAACGTGGATTTCATGTGAAATTCAAGTTGCATGCGCATTATATTCTTCCGATAGAATGCGCTTTATGTATAAATTTGTACGTGAGACTCAGGTACGAGGGGTGCGACACTCTCCACACGTCACAGTTTGATATTTTAATGTGGGATTAATATTTCATGGAATGATGCACACTACAAAATAAGATTAGGGAAGAGGAGTCTATTTCTTGATCTTCGAGAATCTTTCTGCTTTTTCATTCTAAAGATATGAATATTTTTTATTTAATATTCCTAGAAATTGCAGAAACTGACCCCCTTCAGAAATTTGGGCCTCGAAATTCACATAATTTTCCCAGCTTTTGATTCGGCCACAGCCCACTAATTCAGTGGTTTTTGCATTTTTATATGTCTCAATGATTGGAGTCAACAGAAGCTGTCTCTTTGGGTTTAAGTCAAAGCTGGTTAAAATATTTATTTTGGCGGTTATTTATTTATTACTACCTAATTAAATAATTTATTTATGTAAATCTACATATTTAAGGAAGGTGGAAAAACGGGTAACGTGTTTTATAGCAGGTCAATGATAAATTCCACCCTGTGTCCGGCAAATTCGGGTTTTGTCGGATTCACAAAAAGGAAAATAAAATAACGAATTTAATTTATTATTGTTTTTCTATACATTAAATTTCGAGACGTGTTACTGCAGATTAAATTATTTTTTAATTAAAAGAAATTGAATTTGGTCATTTGGGTGGCAGGTGAGTATATATTAGAGGAAACTCCGATGGAAAATGCAGAGTCGAAATGTCATAGGAATTAATTCCACTATGCGAGGTATTAAATATTAAAAAATATCGCTAAAAAATAAAATAAAAAAATATATATATAATCTAAATTATAAACAAAAATTTTGCAATTAAAATATTTATTTGCATTAGCGACTTCGATGACTAACCATAAGTTAATAAATGACGCACGACGAGGTCTTCCGTTAGACCACCTAAATCATTTAAACGGGTTTGAATTTAAAATCCAGTGAGAATATGAATTTGGATAGATTTGGATCGGTGGAAATGAATTATTTAAATCCGTCTAAATTGTTTAAGTGGTGTAACGCAAATTTTTGCGCAAACTACACGTGAAAATGTTATATTTCAAATAAACTCCCTTTCTTGAAAAACTTTTCAAAATAAAAAAGTTAATTAAAAATAAAAGCTAAGATATAAGGACACAAAAATAACAATTTTTTTTCCCAAAAATCTCTCAAAGGCGGCCGATTCCTCAGGCCTCAACATGTCGTGGCCCATAGGACAGTCGTTTTTTTAATTTATGCTTTTATGTTGAATCTATTTTTAAAATAAGAAGAATTTGTATATTGTCGAGTTAGTAGGTCATACAGTTTTACTTTACCCAAAATTTTATGTTCATCTGCACACTAACAAAAATAATAAGGGGAGGTCTCTCGTTACACCGCCTAAATTATTTAGACAGATTTAAGTTTAAAATCAAAGGTGGATGTGAGTTTAGATTTAGATTCCACTGCGAATATAAGTTTGGGTTAGTGAAAATGAACTATTTAGAATGGCTTAAATTGTTTAGGTGGTTTACCACAAATTTTTCCCAAATAATAATAATCTAATCAAAATTACCTCAAAATTTAAATGTTCATAACTTTCATTTTTATAATCTCATTAACACGAATACTATGTTATATCAAAGCTCTTTCAGTCCATTTTTTTTTTTTAATCTCCCTTGATCATAGATCAACAATATTATAGGATTTATTTCGTCCAAGTTGGATTTTATTTTTCTCCAATTAGGATTCATTACACCTACCCACCAAAAAATAGGATTTGATCGCCATAATTTGGAATATTATATCAAATTCAGATTTATAATATCCCAGAGTCTATTTAATCACAATCGAGTTTTTTTATTACTTTTTAGAATTAAATTAAATTAAAATTTGTATTTGCGTAAAAACGTATGTTGCATTATTTTCACATAATTTCGCTAGCTAATACGATTTCAATACCTTAAATAAAGATCATGAAAAACCTTTAGTTTTAATATATCATTTACATAAATATGAAATAGTTGTAGTGGCTCAGTCTCTAAATCCACTGAACCTTACATGAGAAAATAACTAAAAATTGGCAGTTTTCACCAAGTAGAACAATAAAATATTTACACGTGCTTGGAAATGAATTACCCTGTGTGCCTATAATTAACTCACTAATTATATTGCCAATTGTGTTTAAACAATACCATACCTTACTAATTGCAGAGCCAATCTCATATCATCATTGAAAAGGCAATATTTGTCGTTCAAATATTTTCCTGGCATTATTGAATCTTTCACCAACAATGCATTGAATCTCCCACCAAATATTTCACTTTATTAATTCATGTATGAAATGTGAATTGCATAACATATCGTAACGTCTTGCTATAAGAATGATAGTTACTACATAAGAAAATAGATACGAAAAACAAAAGAAAAAATATTCGATTACAATTCAAACTATACGTCTTTTTTTTAACAACAATACAAACTATTCGAAATTTCAGATAAATATACAAATTATTATAAATTGTTCAAATATAGAATGATTTTAATTTTCCAGTATCGGAATGTTAAATGACCATATCGCATCTGCACGACAAAAAATTACAAATTATGTAATTTTCTTCGTGATGTGACTTAAATAAGTGACATTGAAATGTAGTGTAATAATTCGACATTTTGGTGTCGGAAAATTAAAAACATCCTATATTTGAACAATATATGATAGTTTCGACATTTATCTGAAATTTTGGATAGTTTATATTATTTTTTAAAAAAAACACATAATTTGGATTATATTTAAATATTTTCTCAAAATAAAACACAATAGAATATCAGACATTATATATATTGTACTCGTGCTAATTATTTCATTGTACTCCAATACTATGCAATTCATCGATCGTTTAGTTTTATAATTATTCGTCCACTTTTATGGATATAAAAATTACGTCAAATAAAAAATATCACAAGAATAATAGTAATATAATTAAAAAATGAACATGATCAAATTTTTTATATTTTGAAAGGCGTAACCTAGACAATATTGACCTTACTTAAAATACCAAGTATAAATTATTATAAAGTTGTAAGAGCTATAGGAGTGGTGCGTGATGGCAGAAGATATTGAAAAAATGATGGGCTGTCAAATTTATATATATGTCTATATATAAATATTAAATATGCAGGTTACATATTCCCGATGGGTACGTGCATAAGATGTGTAGCTATTTTAATTCCAATTTGCCACGGATTCTTTACCCCTAGTCACACATATAATTATGACAAATTATTTGAGGGAAAAGTTTTAGGTTAGAGAAAATGATTGATGATCAATACGCCAAATGGATTTCTTTTTCAATCATTATATCTTGATTTTCGTACACTCAGAGATATGATGGAAATCAGGACAATTTTAAATTTGATTATTGATTAATTTGGACATATATAAAAAATAATATATCATATATTCTAAAGAATAAGAGTTTGAGGTACGGTTGTGAAAGCCGAAAGGTTAACGTGGAGTTTGATTCCCGACTGGATATTGATATTTCATACTAGAAAAGTTCTCCATCGGAAACAGTAGACATACGTTGAACTGATGAAGTCCGAGATCCGATGATTCGTGATACATTTTAAGTGCCGATTCGGCCAGTGACCCTACACAATTCTGGGCTATGATCCGAATCTTAGTTTCGTGCAAGGATCGTATCATGAAGGACCCAATGTGCATGAAGATCTTCACTAAAAAAAACATGCATGAAAATCTTGAGTTCTATCAGGGATGGAAATAGATCAGGTCATGCTGTGCTTTCGCTTGGTAGGCCAGGGCCTATTAGTGAAACAAGCATCTAAATAGGCCTAAACCTAACATCTTTCAAAAAGTTTAAGCCTGACCTCTTTAACAAATAGGTTGTTGGACCGAACAAGACCTAAAGTAGACTAGACCGTAGACCCCTGTCGGATAGCATGGTCTATTTCCACCCCTAGGTTTTATATTCAATTTCCGTATAAAATATGACAGCTCCATTAGCTTAATGCATGCATGCATCTTAATTGGTTTCTCTATTACATTTTTATTTTAATATATAATATCATGTCATGCATATTATATTTATTTAATTACCAAGTGTACTCACTTGTGTATGACCCAAATTTTCTATTTATTGAGTGTCTTATAGTAATGAATAGTTTATATAAATATGAGCAATAGAAAATAACTGGAATTTCATTGTAATTAAGTTTTCATTTCTTTCTTACAACATAGTATTATGCTCGTGGGTACGTTGTGCGGTAAAACAACATTTTTTGAAACTGGTGGAACAAATTTTTATAACATTAATATAAGATTTGTTTATGTTAATTATTTCAATAATTTTAACACACATAAATTAAACACAAGTTATTAGATACTATAGTGAAACTATATGCAATAGTTATTCATATAATAAAAACTAATATCCTTTTTGTTATTGTTAACCAAAAATATATGGATTAATCACAGTATTTATTATACATTAGTTAAATTAGCACCGTCCGACTAATTTGTACTATTATAGAAGACTTAAGATTGTAAAATTATATCTAATTCGATATGATTAATTATTTTCCAGGAACCCTATCCCGAAAACCGCATTATTTTACAACAATTACATGACGCAGAGTAATTTCAAATATTTGTGGATACTTATACGTTATCAAATTATAAGTATAATTTTGCATTAAAATGTTAGAAATAATGAGCAGCATGATGCATGACAATTGCATAATTCTATATTTGTCACAAGCATTAAAATTTGCAAAAAATATAAATTTAACATAATCGTGACTCAACAATATAACAGTTGGGGAAAAATCTGACAAAAAAAGGAAAAAAAAATAATATATATATATATATATATAGCATTCATTCACCGTTCAAAATTGGAGGAGTTGCATGTCTGCCCCGGCATGCGGCAATAAATTGCTTCGAATGTCAATGTGTGTGAATATTATATACTATAAAATAATTCGATACGAATTTGCACGATAATAATGTATTAGTATCCACATTTAATGAATTTCTTTCGAGTTCAATCGAAATACTTTCTTATGACTTTCAACCATATAATTTTTTAAAAATAAATTTTTGGTTCTCAGTCAAAATATGAGTTGTGTGTGAACATACACACACTTTTGGATTTATGACACATCAACCATTTTTGCCAACCCTCGTGAAATAAACTCGTCTATCTTGAATTTCATGTCATTGACTATATATATATTTCAATGCCCTTTTTCTTATCTTTTTATAAACTTAATTGATTTGACAGATACATGAAATGATTTCGTATATTGGAATTAAATCATGAATATATACAATTGATTTTTCTTTTCTTGTTAAAGAGCCTGTCAATACCTTATATTCGAGGAAATTAAAATTGAAAGAGGCTCGCACCATTAATCGCGGAAAAAAAAAATTAAACAAAGACAAACCTATTTCTATTTGATTTTTGCATTAAAAATAGTAGACATTATGCTTGATAGAGTTTAGGAAAGTATTGCTACATATAGATTATAATAATCACTTAATTATGCCATTTCAATAGTTGCTTACATTATGGATGAAATTATATTTTTATGAAAGACAAAAAAAATAAATTAAAATACGTCTTAATTCATTGATTCCTTAATCAAACATGCAAATACCAAGCATTCACTTTTAGGCCCATTCATCTACTCAGTTAATTTTTATTTCGTAGATTTTGTGCTTGTTCAATTCATTTTTCATCAAGTTTTATAGATGTAATGAAACAGACATAATCACTTATAGTATAGCTAGACCAATATTTAATATTAACAAGAATTTAATTTATCTTTAAATAGCCAGAAAAATACATAAAATTTGGGAATTATATTTTAATATAGTAAAATTGAATATTAAATATTGATTCAGGCATGGCAAACGAAATGCAAGCATTCAATTTTAGGCCCATTCCTATACTCAATGATCCAATGTAAGTAGATTCACATAGATTTGATAATGGGACGATGATCCCATGTCCCAAGAAAAAACCAGATTTGGTTCATTACAATCTTGCATTAATATTACCAAAGAATACAGGGCTTTCAAGCATTTATTAGTCATACATAAAAATATATATTTATAGAAGTATTATCAATCTACGACCTGAAAGATGATTTAGTTGTCGATTTGGAATCCGAAAGATAAATTCTAAATCCAGGACCCAAAAGATCACAAAATTCCCAATCCAGAACCTGAAAGATCTCTGAAATTTTCAATCTGGGACCCGAAAGATCATCAAATTCTCAATTTAGGACCTCAACATGAGGTCCAGATTTCAGAATGCAGGCATCTTTTAATCTTTAGGTCCTAAATTGAAAATTCCTCTTCCAGATCCTAGACCGACAAATATTCCTAAAATATATAAAGTGTGTGTGTAAAAAGTAATATTTTGAGGTGGATTTATTTTATTATATTTTTTGAAATAAAAGGTGTAGTTGGTCAAATTGGAACCGATGATATAAATGCTTGTAATAAGTGAAGTGTATATATCTACTTTGCATTGCTGACCGGGCAGCTTCTCCTCCATTCCAATCATTTCTTCATTTTAGATTTTCGTACCGCTCGTGGAAAATAAAATATCAAATTCAATTCCAAATTAAAGGTTTAGTATAAACTAGTTCATGCATTTAAGCAATTTTCAAAAAAAAAATCCAATTTAAAAAGATTTTGGCCTTTGTACCTTGATGGATCTCCAAAATTCTTCAGATAGGAGTAACTTTACATGACTTTAAGATAAAAATATCAACTAAATTATATAAGTGTAAAGAGGATAATAATGGGTAGTATATCTCTGAACCACAAGATCAATAAATGTACGATTGAGACTATATGATTTTTAATATTTGATGCTTGTTTCTTTAAAAATAATATATATTTTAAACTTTTACAAAACAAATCAGTAAAAATTATATATATATATATATATATATGTATGTATCAAGCATAGACTTTTTTTTTCCATGTCATGCTATAAGTCACGAGGCCAACATACTGAGTAGGGATATCCATGTCACATATTTATAAGTACGGCCTACTAGAAATTAATTTAAAATATAATAGAAGATTTTAGTTTCATCGTTTATATATGTAGAACTATAATTGAATTTACCCAATCATTAAATACATAAATCATATGTTTTAGGGTTTGACTTGTATAAGTGATACCAGTGATTGGTAAATTTGAACTCATAATCTTCTAAATTTGTCATCTTAATTTTTGTGCAATTGATTTATCACGTTCGTCCAATTAAATAATTTTTTTTAGTAAAATCAGTGTTCGTTTAATTAAAAATAATAATTTTGTAATGTTTATTTTAGCGGAATATTGAAATAATTCAGCCAAAAATATATTTAAAAATAAAATATATTACAGTTGACTCACGCAGTTTATTATTTACTCTATTTTGAAATGAACTCAACGAACCCACACATAATATAATTCAATTTGGCTGCTGACAACGAATTCTCTAATTATCGCTTAATCTGAGACTAATCGAGTTTGTCTCCACTATAAATGACGTCATTTTACATAGTTATAAATAAAATAATTGAGATTTAAAAAAAGTAAAATAATTTAAATATTTAGGGAATGAAACAATGAATCGCACTTTAGACAAAAATAATTTGAAATCAATTTAATTTATTATAATTATAAATAGGTCGGAGAAGGAAAGTGACTACGAAGCTAAACAGTGAGCAAGAAGACAAATATTTTTGGCAGTTTGCGAAGTTGATAAGCATCATAATGCTTAATTAATTCTGTAGTGTTCCCTTTGCCTGCATCAATTAAACTATAAATATGGTTTTTGTCACCTCAATCAGGTTTTTATTTCTTTCATTTTATGTGATATTCTCAATTTTCATCCGGGAAAATATTCAAATATATTATAAATTATGTGTTTTTTTTCAAAAATAATATAAATTTTTCAAAATTTCAAACAAATATATTACAAATTGTACGTTTTTGTTCAAATATAGGGTGCGATTTCACTTTTCCGCCACCGAAATATTAAATCAACACGAGACATTTTCACGTCACTCAATATTAAACCACATTAGTTTTGCCACATAATTCAATTATAATACAAACCAGACACATTCTTCTCATTTTAAAGATGGATGGTCATTAGGTGTTATAATGTCGTATAAAAATCGATTTGAAATTTGCCCAAATCGATAATTTGAAAATTTCTGAAAACGTTATTAGAAGAGAAATGATGCCTCCATTTTCGATTTCCATAGAGTCTTTTTTT
>AYJT01112587.1:0-14787 GCA_001278415.1 Ocimum tenuiflorum
GCCCCTTCTCGTAAGAAATTAACATCTCCTTTCTGTTTTCTTCAATCTTCGTTTCTTTTCTTTTCTTTTAAATTTTTTCCTTGTTCTGATTTTTCTTGATTAATTCGATTATTTTAAGGCGGAGACCGAGGAAGAGCAAAGGCTCAAGTACTTCGAGTTCGTGCAGGTTGCATCCTTCCACGCGCTGATGTACGCTGCCAAACTATACAGTCTCGCCAAGGAAAACTCCGGCCCTTTGAAGCCCGGCGTCGACACCGTCGAGGGCACTGTTAAGACTGTCGTTGGCCCCGTTTATCATAAATATCACGGCGTCCCTGTTCATGTCCTCAAATTCGTCGATCGCAAGGTATACCTTTGATCTTGTTGGTTTATTTTGTTCGGCAATATTAGGTTTGTAGATTTTGGCAATTGTTTTTCTCTGTTTATTTCTCACAAAATATTGAATTTTATGCGAGACTCTTTGTGTTGAATATGACTTTTTAATATGGTTGATGAAATAATTTAAGAAATACCAACTGCTTTCATTTCATAATTGGCGCGATGTCATGTAAATGCCATTTTAAAGGAAGCTATGCTTGCATACTTCTATGACAATGTCCAGTGTCCCTTAAACTCATAGCATAGCTAAAGATTTTTTAACAATTGGACCATGGCACCCTTTCTTGATTAGTCTTTAATGTTGCTAACCTGGTTGTGCCTGAGAAAAAGTTGCATAGAGTCCTTTGTAATTGTAGAAGATTCTTTTTTGCAAGTTATCCCCAGTGAAGGTGAAAGCCCTCGAATCATGTTGATTTCCAATTGCAACCATTAGATGTAGTGAATCTTCTCAAACTAACGGATGTTGAGGTTTGTTATGTAGGTTGATAAAACTATAAACAAAGTCCAGAATCGTGTCCCCCCAGCGTTGAAGCAGGTCTCTACTCAAGCCTTGGAGGTGGCCCAGAAGGCTCCTGCAGCTGCTCGCTCAGTCGTTTCAGAAGTGAAGACTACTGGCTTGGTGGGAACTGCTTCTGGACTTGCGAAATCTGTGTACGCCAAGTATGAGCCTGCTGCCAAGGATTTGTACACCAAATATGAACCTGTTGCTGAGCAGTATGCGTCTACCACCTGGCGTTCTTTGAATCAGCTCCCGCTATTCCCTCAGGTTGCTCAGGCTGTTGCCCCCACAGCTAGTTACTACACGAAGAAATACAATGAAGCTGTCCAGCAAGCATCTGATCGAGGTTGGCAGGTTGCCTCACGTCTTCCGTTGGTGCCTACTGATAAGATTGCCAAAGTTCTTAGTTCATGAAAATTGGAGTCGCTTGATTTCATGTTTTCATGGGTTCCTGGTTTGTTTATGTTTCGTCTTAATTCTCGGTCTCTATGTTAAGCAAATTACGCTATATTGTAGTGGGAGTTGGTATCTTTATGTTATACAAATGATGTTATATTTGTATATGATGATGGGATCTAGTATCTCCTTGTTATGATGTTGGAATTATATTATGGATAGATGAAAGTATACTTTTATCAAATAGCTCCCTTAATTCTTTTTTTCCTATTTTGTTTGTTTGGAGTTGAGAGAAGTGAGGGATTGAAGTTTATCTTATGTGGATTGTGGAGTACAGGTTCAGGCTTGGGGTTATCACACAGCTCTTTGGTGACACTGAAAATCGTGTGTTTCTCTGGTGTCGTTGCGTAACTTTGATTTTCTTGATTTGTTGCCAGCACAAATGGATATTTTCATTAGAATTTTCTCTTTTTCTCTTGTCAGATATAGTTTCTACTTCCTCTTTTTGTAATAGATAGATCATATAATACTTGTGGTGGATGCATTTATCGGCATTGGTGAAGGTGATCATGTCCCTATGATTCATTACCTGAAGATGCACAAGGCGGATGGCAACTCAATGTGTTTACTTTAAGCGATCTCAAGATTGATACGAGCCATAAATATCAGTTTTCCTCCCAAAAGAAGAAACCTATCACAAGGAATCTCAAATTGTATTAAAAAACTACACTCACTTGGCATAGCTATCTCAGATGATCGATCGGTCAGATTGTTCTAGAATCACCTCTCCTCGCAAAATCTCGAGTCTTCACGCCCACGGATTATTATGTATTTGATGAATATTGCACGGGTTCATTGACCCTACGGCTTATTCCATCGTAATTGGATGCGTGCATATATTTCAGAAGAGAATTGTCTGATTTTTTATTTATTCTATACCTACATCACTGCGAATTTTTGTGCTGGCCTAGTTACGGTGCACACACCACGAACTTCAAACCCCCTCCCAAGTTATTGCAAACTACGATCCCAATTATAAAAGCACCCCTGCCCCCCTCTTTCTCTAATTGCGCTGCAGAGCTGCTTCTATCTACCAAATCCATCATTATAGCTGCAAACAATACACTGCTCTTTATTTTACTAGTTTACCATCATTTACGCCTGCGAAAGATGGTGGCGGTGGGCCGCTGGTTAGAATGCAGAGGCGACCTTTTCGCTGAAGGGGCTAAATCGCTGCAGCTTAGGCTGAGGGAACGTTTCAGGGTGGCCGCCGTGGACTATCGAAGTCTGAGGATCACCAGCGGTGCCCACTTATCCTCCACCGTGCAACGGTTGCTCGACCGCTTCTCCGAATTCCGTCGAGATACCTTGCCTTCCTCTTCGGCTTTTTATCGTAAAAGAGGTCTGGGCATTGTGTACTTGTGTTTGAATTATATGCATTTCCTGAAATTTTATTACTGTTTCTCTCTCTCTCTCTCTCTCTCTCTCTATTTTTTAGTTTGTGGAGCCTCGTAGATATATTCATCCATATAGAATTGCTTATAAGCTTGATTTGATTTGTTAGGGTACGTCGTATGAATGCAATATAGGCTGGTCTCACGTGTGTGCCTACTGTATAGCGTTCAAATAGTTACATATCGGGAGAATTGCTATCACCATATTTGTACTTGCATCTTTATTGTTAGCTGGAACAAGATAACGGTTGATTGAGAAATGAACGTTTGTGATTCTATTAGCGTCTTCAAGCATGTTAGTTGATTCTTACTCCATTATGTTAAAGGTAGAGTTATATGGTAACAATTGCAAGTCCTTTTGGTGTCATCTTCGTTAAAATAGCATTCTCAATCACAGATATCATCATAGCTTCTATTTTGATTAATCTTTCTTTTATAAGTTTTACTGTATCAAATGATGAGATGACATAAGAACATAATATTTGCCTATTGATTTAGTTATTGCTTCATCCTGACATTCTCTTGTAGCAGGTAGAACAATGTAGATATACGGTGACACATTGTGTGATCTAAACTTGTATTTTTAGGCTTTTGATTACTAAATCACTTGTACGATATGATCTCTCATTTTGTTTGTGTTGTAGTAGATTACTTGGATTTATTATAATATATCTATTTTTAATAATTGGTATATTTGATCTCTCATTCGCACAGATAACTGACTGAAATCTCCAGTATGCATTTAGTCAGTATATTTGATACTGCTATGGTATACTATACATGTTTCATTAGAGTGGAGTAAATGTAAATATATGAAACACTTTGGCAAGAGAGTAACCAGAAAAGGACAAAGTGGAGCTGGTTGTTACAGACTCGTAGGTGTATATATAGTGTTCAATCAGATAAGTGTAATTATTTTTACCTCAAATTATGATGGCGTCTAATCCCTGGTTTGTGATGTTGGTCTTTTCATAGTGGTGTCCTGTAATTTGTTTGATCCTTTTTAAGTTCCCCCTATGTCCAGCGTTCATTTAGCCTTTTGGCTAGCAGTAAGTTTAAATACCTCTGGCAGATGCCTGATCTTTCAAGTTTCATATTGCAGTGAGTAAGGATATTGATGCAGAAGATGAATCAGTATTGACCCGTATGCTTCAGGCTGTTGCTGTTCCTGTGCTTGGAAATGTTTGTCATGTTTTTATGCATGGACTCAACCGAGTTCAGGTGCTCTGATATTGCCATTTTTGAATTATAGGCCTTCTCTTAGTGTTCATTGAGGAAAGGTGACTGGAATTCTTGCGCTCTCTGTAGATATTTGGAGCAGAAAAATTGCAAGAAGTTGTACTGCATAGACCAGAGAACAAGCCCTTGATTACGGTAAGCAACTTCCACTTATGAGGCTATCAACTTTTCTAATAAAATGATGAGAGCAAGACTTTGTTAGATGCTCATGGTTTGAACCAAATTGAGAATGTACTTTGGAGCCCTGGTGCATTGCATAATCTTTAAGTTATTAAAATCAGCTACATGATAATGATGTTTTTACATATTAAATCTTATATATCTAAAGTATAATTGAAGCTAACTCGTGTGATTTATTAGCATGGTTTGTCAATTTTCAAACATACAAAAACTATTCTATCCATCTCAGGTTTATTTTAGTATGTATTCAGTGAGATTTACATTATGAGAAATTTCAGCTGTAATTTCACTTATAGCACGTTCACTAATATTCTAAGTAATTAACAAATGTAAGAGAAATTAACACTTAAGGGAGTAAGGGGGTAATTTATTAAAAATGGGGAGGAAAAGAAAACAAGAGAGAAGCATACCTCTCTGGAGGCTATGCTGGAAGGAATCAAGTGGAAAATACGCGGTCGTGTTGATACTTGCCAATAACAATTCTGGTTAACATACTATGAGCAATTGCCATGGGGCCATACTTCTCTCTGTTGACGTATTGAATTATAGGTTGACAATCTTGTTGCAGCTATTGATGAACCTTCCGAATGATTTTACTACTCCAGGTTAGCAATCATGTCGCTGCTATGGATGACCCTTTGGTTATTGCTTCGCTGCTACCACCTAGTGTGATCTTAGATGCAAATGGTTTGCGATGGACACTTTGTGCAACTGATCGATGTTTCAAGAATCCAGTTACGTCAGCATTTTTCAAGTATGTGAAAGTGCTGCCAGTTTCTCGTGGGGATGGGATATATCAGAAGGTATTTTTTCAAACCATTTGTTTAATGTTCACTTTGGCTAGTTTTAAATGTTGGCATTTCCAAATGGTTTATTTTGTTGAGGAATTTTGCCGTGTGAATCTCATTGTTATAAATATTCTCTTTAAGGAATCACTGATTGGATGTTTATTTTTCTTGTCGTCTTGGTTCTCCATACTCAATTTTTTCAAACTAACTGAATTTCACCCGTCTTTCTAATGATTGAATTGGTAATTTGATATGTGGTTTTATGGTTATTTGTATTTTTATATTTACATGATTATGCAATATATTTGTAATTTTTCTTGTCTTGGTTCTCCATACTCCTTTTTTTTTCCAAACTATATGAATATGGCCCATCTTTCTGATGATTGAATGTGTAATTTGATATGTGGTTTTGTGGTTATTTATATCCATATAGGTACATGATTATGCAATATATTTGTAATTCATCATTACAACTGCGCCTACTTTATTTACAGAAGTGTAGGCGCTTTTCATTGGGTTCAGATAATTTACACTTGGGACCTTTGACATTGATGACTTTGTAATGGTGGGACCCAGCTATTATTGTTTCAGCAGGTTATTAGTTTATGAAACTTCGTAGCTGCTGCAATTTCTGGAGATAACTAGATATGATTTAAATTGTGTGCAAACTCCATAAGGTTTTCTTATATTGTGTTGCCTCCAACTATCACATATTTTCAATTATCCAATTTCAGTAACGTTTAATATTTTTGGCATCATTATTTTGTGAAAACATGTTTCAAACTGTAGGCGATGGTTACTTTAGGAAAATATTTTGCGACCTGCCCATATTTGCACGAGTTCCTTTCAGATTTATCCATATTATTTTTTTACCCTCCAGAGCTGACATTGAAAAAGGCTAAAGACCTGGATTTCTGGAAACATGTTTTACTTTTAGATGAAGTGTCTGCAGCTTCTTGCGCAAAAGTCAGTTGGGGTTTGATCTTCCAAGCCAATTGAACTACGTGGGGTTCTCATTTTCATGCCCTTTTCCGTTCTAATATTTGAAATCATTACCAGTTTAGTTGTCACAATTTCTGTTCCTTAAGAATCTATCAACTACACACACCAGAAAGCCTAATAAACTAAATATCCGGGAATATGGAGTTTTCTAAAGCATCAAACTTTTCCATTCCCATACAAAAAATGGGCAAAAGAATTAATTCTTAAGAAATATCGAGGTTTCCTAATGCCAGTTAGTCATTTAGAAAGTTGGGAGGTGGACATATATTTTATGTTTGGGGATATACCTAAATCTAGATCAACAAAGATTTTGTTACTTCTCTAATTCTAATTTTGTAACATCCTCATTTCTTCTTTTCCTGTCAATCTTTTAGTTCCATTAGAATTATGTCTTCCTTAAAATATCTGCTCTATGTTGCTATTTTTCGTTTCCTTCACAAGATATAAACATGCGACTCATTTCATATCTTCCTAAAGGGAATGGACTTGGCTATTTCCAAACTGAATCGTGGAGGGTGGGTTCACATATTTCCTGAAGGTAGTCGCTCTCAAGATGGTGGGAAAACTATGAGACCAGCGAAAAGAGGCATTGGCAGGTACTTCACCATTTATGTCGAAATGGTTTGGAGTTTGTTTGTGTGTACCTTCCCTCTCATTTCATCTTTAATTGCATAAGCACTGAAACATTTATCTTAGTTGCCCAATTTCATTGTATTAGATCAATCGTATTTTCGTCTGCATTTGTCCTGGCTGTCTGCTGCCTTTTCCCGCACTACCCAACAAGCTAATGCCCATGCCATGTGATGAAAAAGGTCAAGTGTTAAAGTATTAGTGCAAATGAAGGGAAAATATTCCTTCACATTAATTGCTCTGTTGATTTCACTCCGAAATTTTCAAGTGATTGCCATCAGATGTAAAATATGAAGGATGGAGATATCTATCGTTATGTCTGTCAGTATATCTTTCAGCTACAATGGTCGAAATCCCAGAGTAATAGATTTAATGTCCCAGATTTCATAAAATAAAAATATGATAATAATTGGGATGTTTATTTTTCAACATGAAAATGCAATTTTATTGCAGCTGAAGCTTAATCATTAAAAATTTAAAATTGACCATCATCGAATGCCTCCAATGCATCGCCTTGGACTTTGACCTCGAAAAATGTAATAGCTTTTGAGGTGGTGAAATCCATGAAGGCTGGCATTGCAAAATAATTGTCTGGTTGTATTTTTTCTAGGTTGATCTTGGATGCTGACAATATACCCATAGTTGTCCCTTTTGTGCACATTGGAATGCAGGAAGTCATGCCTGTTGGAGCCAAGTTTCCTAGGGTTGGGAAAACTGTAAGTAGTTTCCTTTATACCAAGTTTCCTGCATTTTTCTTGTTGTTGAGGCATCATCTTTCTCAGACATTTGAGTTATTATATTGACAAATGGGTAGGTGACTGTACTTGTTGGTGATCCCATTAGCTTTGATGATTTAATAAGTGAAGGAGCTGATAATAATTTGTCAAGAGGAAAACTCTATAATGCTGCTGCTACTAGAATTGGTGATCGACTCCAAAGGCTGAAGATGCAAGTCGAAACTTTAGCGATTGAGCAAACACTGGAACGGCAAAGATATCCGTCACAGGTAACCCAGCGAGCAGCTACACTCTTGCAAAAGATCGACTGGGAATCATTTGGGATGGGAAGCTACATGGGTCTTGATGATAACCCGCCACAGGCAGACGCATTGGTTGAACCCAATGTAGGTCCGCAAGAAAGCAGCCGATGCTTTGGAGCTGGCTACTCTGTTGGACATGGATTCATTCCTAAAATACGAGGCTATATGGAGTTAGAATTAAGAGTTTTGGGTGCTAGAGGTTTATATAGAGGTCATAGAAGGAATGAGTATATTGGTAGTTTGGGTAGTGTTAGTCCTTTGAAGGTCTGGAATGACTGGTGGAAGTTGATGTTTGGGAATGTTCCCAACGCTGTTCTCGCTGGGGCAATCTAATGCTGTAAGTTCCTTTGCAAATGCCACCAATTTTGTTTATTTTTCATCCCATTATCATAACGGCTAGCTTTTGGATTCGAGTCCTCAAACTATCTTGGTCTTGGTGTACTTTGGGGGCTTCACTTCCCCACTTTCAATAATGAATTTTGTAGATTTCTTTACCGATGTGTATGAATCAACGACCATTACCACGAAAGTTTTTACTAGCCTAAAAGCAATATTGCATGTGTTTTGCAGTAGAAAACACCAACATAGAGGGATTCTAATTATGATACTACAAATATTAAACCAAGTGAAATGGCTCTCTTTCTGCTTGCAAACAATGCCGCCATCCAAGTCTGTTGACTAAGCTGTTGATGTGTATGGATTGTATTAAATGAAGATTTATCCATTTCGTCAACAATTTTTTTTTTAAAAAAAAAACAAGCTTTATGCATGGATCACGAAATATATGTCATTCATTATGAAGGACACTATTTATTCAACACTCGAATGATTGATCCATTTAGTTAAGATTAAAAGAAAAAGTATTGCTTATTGTTTTAAATTTTCCAATAATTGAAATCCAAGAAAAGCTGAAAGATTTTATCTGTGAGCTTAAAAATTAATAATTTACTTTCGTGGATGTATAATCTATTTTGAGATCCAAATGAATTTTAAACTCTAAATGCATTTCCATAGATAACCTCAATACGCTGTGGTTAAGCGCGTGGGGGCATATAAAATCCAATTTGATCAACTAAAAAACAATCCAATGTGATTGCGAGGGAGAAAAATTCCTCCAAGCAAAATTCCAAAAACCCTTCTGGGATCTCAGAAATGTCAGACGAGGACGAGACGGCGTCGCAGCTCACTGATAAGCAGAAAATCGAGGTCACCAAATGGTTTCTCCTCAATGCTCCTGCCGGCGAAATCCAATACCTCGCCAAAGGTAATCCGGGATGAATGCGCGTGCATTTGCATGCAAATTATCTCGCACTTTTCCCATGAATCCGGAATTTAATCGACACTTCTTTCTTGCCAAAAAATGCTCTGCAGATATCAGAGCGGTTTTGCAGGATGAAAGGCTCTATACCACGGCAGCAGAGGAGGCATTTCCTCTTTACAACAAATCCCATATGATTTGCCTGGAATTCCCTGATAGAAGCGGTGAGGTAACGCCCATAAAATTACTTTAATTGTGTTGACATTGAGTTTGATGTGTATTTGATCTGATGATTTTGTTGTAGAGGAGATTTCGTGGCCTAGTTCTCATACTACTGTTATTATGCTTACGTGGGGTTCGTAAAATGTGGGAGTATGTAAATAGCTAAAAGTTTGTTTCAGGGAGCCAATTTTGGAAGACGTAAAATATATTAGCCACATCTCCCACCAGATAGCATAATCGAGGCTGACGCTTTTCAGAATAGTGATGGAGAAAATGAAATTTTGTCATCTCATTGTTGCAAGATTCGAAAATTTTAGTTGCTGCATCATTGTGTAGAACTAGAAGGGAATGTGATTTCGATAGTTGTTAATTATGTATAGGATCATTTCACGTGTGATTTGGTAATACACAATGCTAAACTTTTAGATACCGAAAACTACTCCAGTCAGTGTGGTTTGTGGTGCTCAATGTTTGGGAACAGTTCTGGAGGCTTGTCTGCCTTTAGTACTGCTTTATTGGAAACAGGAATCCTAGTACTGTATATATATATATATATATATAATATTTATGCAGGAAATGCGGAATTCTTGAAACTAGGATCGAAATATTTGTGGGTGCTAATTTTTCCTTGTTATTGGCTCCAATATAATGAACTCAGATGGGGAAATACGTTTTCATGAGTTTGAAGTAATTATGTTTTTTCTTTGATGCTAGCAGGTTATGGTCACATCTTTCAGTGAGATTGATAGGAATGAGTATATTGATCCTAGGACTGCTCAAGTTGCAATTGTTAACCATGTTAAACAGGTACATTCAGTTGATCGCATGAGTATTAACTCCACGCATATGCAAACTATAATGTCCTTCCAACTAATCTTTAAATGTGCTCTTTTGACACATATGGAGCAACAGAGTGAAGAAAATAAAAATGGTTAACCAAATACACCAAGTTGAAGAAGTGCATGAGATTGATAGAAACAAAAAAGAGGAAAGAAGTTCATTATTATTCAGTTTTCAGTTGGTGGTTAACCAAATACACCAAGTGCATGAATCCACCAACTGAACACTGAATAATAATGAACTTAAACTTCTATAAAAACCATATCAAAACACAAAACTGAGGGTCCCTCAGATACAAAGTACAAACCTATATGCCAAAAGAAGCATGTCTGACACTAATAAAAAGTAGTAAATCTGAACAAGAGCCCTAATCTAATTAAAATAGAACGAAGGACTAAAGAAATCCTTATCAGGATAAGGTTATAGATAGTTTTAAAACTGACTTAAAACTGCGTTAAAAAGAAAATCTGTTTTAACCGTGCTCCCTGCGCCTGTATTGATGCAAATCAGTTTATCGGGTACAGAGATCATCTAAGAGCTTGATGCATGCTGACTCAAAACTTGGTTAAGCATTCTACTTCTAAATCTGAAAACCCTCGAGCAGTGAACATAAGACTGTTCAATGCAGTTACCAGATTGGCTACAATACCAAAGTGGAACCAAAAATTGATGGATGGAAGTTCTGCAGCTCAATCATAAAATTCTGTTAAATGGATGATTTGCTTTAATGTCGTGAAAATAATCAAAATGAACACTATATGCCAACTTTTGTAAACCAAACAAGTGGCTCATCATGAAAGTATTTCATTTGATATTTACATAACTCAACAGAAAATAGATTCTTATTGGAGCGTATGCATCTATATTGTTGTGGTTCTAATACTTATGTTCTTGTTTTGAGCTATATAGAAATGTATTTTGAACACATAACCTGTATGAGTCCATTTTCTAAATACTAGATAAAAACATCCAGCTAGGGCATGTAGATTTTGTATTTCCTTTTATGTGATTAATGCATTGGCAACAGTCTTTACACCATTCAAATAAGTTTTGATTTGCATGTTTAATAACCACCATGCTTCTTCTTCCTCCTCTCTTGAGCCTTCGTTTTGGGGAGCTAGGGTTGGAAAGGATACTGTTTCTATTAAATAACTTAACCCAGAAATACAGCACATTGCACGTCTTTACTTTATGCATGCTAGTAAGTGTGGTATAAATGGGTCTAAACACAACCTTTTCTATTTGCATAAATTTATACTGTGTTGATTTAGGTCTGTGAAAATGCTAGACCTGCAAATGATGAAGAGCTTCCATCGCCGTATATTGAGGAATATAGGTATGGTTTGGTGCTTTTCCTGTTGCTAATGTTTATTCACTCAACTAGCAGCTGATGAAACATACATCTGAACTTACTTAAATGTCTAGAAGTAGGATTGAGAATTATCTTTGACAGCCTTCGTCTGGGCCACTTTTTCTAATTTTAGGTGCAAGAGTAGTTGTGGGAGTTCGTAACATCTTATCATTAGCTTTAGAGAGAGTAGCCTTGGGAGGAAAATGGCTAGTTAAGAATACATGTCAATACAAGGCACCTGAAGAAAACAGAAGTACAAGCATTCAATCTGGCATGATGGTTGCAGTCCTTATATCCCACACAATTTCTAATAGAAATTATACACTGCTAATCTAAATTATTGTGATAATTACGTTTTATTTTTATCAAAAACTCCCAAGTCAAATAGTTAGACTACTGTAATGCTAACGAAGAAATCATGTATAATATTGTGTCTGTGCGCGCATGTGTGTTTTGTCAAAAGAACATCAAATTTACCAGCAATCCAATAAAATACATTGGTGTCCAGACATGCTGAAGACCTATCAGACTAGACTAGGTTTGGACTCAATCCTTTTGTTTCCTCGACTTAGACCTGTCTCAAATTGGACAGGTTTGTTGAGGATTGTCTTCATCATTATTCGCACTAATTCTTCTGATATTCTACTCTGGTTTAGCCTGACAGGAAAAATGATCGTAGATTTCTCTATTCGAAAAGTTAATAATGTAAAATTAAACTATATTCTAAAAGAATTTGGCTGTGTAGAATACTTTGTTCAATTATTACTTTGTACTAGGTACAATCCTAGCTACAAGTGTACAGTTCAAGAGCAGGCATATAGTTAAATTATAGATGTGCCATTATTAGTTTGGTTTGTTATAGCTTTAGCAATGTAGTCATTTCTTACTTTTTTCTCTTCATATAATTTCCATTGTCGACTTTCTTTTTATTGGTCTTTTTAATGTAAATTTCACAATCTTTTTTCATGTTCCTTATGGCAGTTACAGTTATGCTTATGTGTCATGTATTGCTAGTCTGAATCTTCTTTTTTGTAGGTGCGCCTTGGATGCAGAATTAATTAAGTATGTCAGTGAAGTGTATCCTAAAGGAATTTGTTCAGTTTATTGTGTTAATGGGAAAGACGTGGAAGAACCAGGATCAAATTTCGAGCTTGTTGTGGTAATTTCTGCTGCTCGACTCAGCCCCCAGAATTTCTGGTGCGTGAATTCTGTACTGAAATGTACTCGCAAACATTCTTAATGCCTTGGTTAATCATCTTATGCTGCTCCTTGTATTATGATGCATTTTTCTTACTTTATTTACTTTTCTTTATCATGGTAAAAAGAATCATACTAGATGTTGGATACATTAAAAATTGTGGATGAGCTTTTCCTGCTTTCTGTTTGCTGAGACAAACATAAAGTCATTATGTTTCTGTCTTTCCTCAATTCATGTTATATTCTTTTTGAGGAAACACTGAAACAGATTGATATTAACGATGACAGAGAACAATCAAATTCAAAGGAATGCTCTTCCTGCACATATTAATCCAACTACTTTCCTCGATGCCTCTTTGTCATCACAATTACTTTAGATAACGCTACGATTTCCCGACCCTTTTGATACCAAGGTCCTGGCAGTTGTTACAGTCATATCTTATTAAAAAGAACAATAGTTTTGAGGAAAAAGTGTATTAGCAGAATAGTGATGTGTATATATGTTCATATGCTTCATATGCTGATCTATATCAGTATCACATATTGTACAGTGGGCGATCAGATCTTACTCGGTATAATGATAACTCACAGTCTGCTACCGCACTATTTTTCTTAAAATGATGGTGGAAAAGGATTGCTGTCACAAACTCACAGGTCATTTGATGAGCAGAGATATTTACAGAATTCCATATACTATATAATATCAATAAAGTGAGATAGATGGAAATATATCTTTTTATACATGTTCTGGCAAGCAATGTTAATTTCTACTATAATACAACTGTGAGAACTATGAAAATGAACAAAAGCTTGATGTACCTAGTGGAATGTAATTCACAAAAGAATTGCACAATTTCGCATAGCAACTTTAAGAAAATTTTGAAAAAAATCTTCTGAAAATAAAACAAAAAAGTTGTTTGCGAAAAACAACGCAAAGTGAGTATTGTGTTTGATTCTACATTTGAATTAAATGGTAATGGTCAGTAGGGACAAATTCACTTATTGGTTTGGTCAACATTTGGCATGTCCACTTGCTTGCTTGTTTGATATTATAGTATGAACTAGATATGCTGTACGTGACAGAAGATGGAAAAGTTGTCCTACAGAGACACAGCCTTTACAAGGTTTGCTTTCTTGATCGTCTTTATGTGCCTCACATTTCCATTGGTTGTCTAGCAATGGAAGTTGGCGGTCAATATGGAATCTGGAATTCAAGGATGATCAACAATATGTGGAAGTTAGAGGTAAAATTCAGGTATCCTCCATTCCTTTATGTTCTGCATTGTTGTGATACTTTCGTATCAAAGAAGAATAATGATATATAGAAAAACATGAATTTTATATTCTATATAGGTCGGAGCCCACTACTTTGAGGAGGGAAATGTCCAGTTAGATGCATACCGTGGCTGCCAAGATTCAACAATGTTTATGGTAATGCCTAAAATGAAATATGCAGTAAGATTCACTGTTTCATGATTGATTGATTCACCTCCTAGCACAGCTTAGATTTGGTGACTCATGCACTTTTGGGATGTTGATTCTGATAGCTCTGACAATGGTGTATAGGCATGTCATTGCAATGGTCTAGTCATATTTTGTAGCTTCAAAACTAATGCATTTCATTAACTTGAGAATATTGGGGGTTGTGCCCCTATTTATTTTCTTTGTTTTGTTTTATTATGTCTGCCTTATCATTGGGAAATGTTGAGCTTCTTACAGAATTATTTCATTGCCGTCCTAAGTTTTTATGGTTTAAGATCTAACCTTTTTTCTTTAATCACAGTTGGCGCTCTCAAAACATTAGTGGTTTAATATATATTCTTGGCATAGCTCTAGATAGTGGTACAAAATATAGTTGGGGCGTCTATTTTCTTTCCTTTATTATCAGAAGGAGGTTTCTGCGTACACGGTTGCATAAAATTAGGAAGAAAACTCATGATGTTAAAAAGAGATATTATTTTCTTTTGTTTTGGAAATTATAACTCAACGTTGATATGTTTGGATTTCTTCAGCCACCTGAAGATTGTGCACATTCCCTGACCGCCATTATACGCCACCACGAGACTGAGTATCTGACTTCTCTTCAGGTTCTTGCGATTTCTCCTTGCGACTAGTATCTTTTTGTCTGATAAATCTTTCTACTAACTGTATTGGATTGGCAGATTTCCTATTCAAATTTGTCGGATGCCACCTTCAAGGTAGTCTCTGGATTTATGAGTTGCCTCCGAATAATTGTTTATCCAATGAAGTTGTTTGTGATTCTATGTCAGTCCTGGTTCCATCATTTTTTATTTTTAGTATGCTTTCCATGTAT
>AYJT01112621.1:0-10321 GCA_001278415.1 Ocimum tenuiflorum
CCGTTGCTGCCAAATCTCCGCTCCGCATCGCCTGCGACGCCTCTGTTGCCGCTTGAAGGTAAGATATGCTCTGTGTTTTTTTTCTTTTTTTTTTTCTGATCATTTACCACTTGCACTCTTTTCTGCAAAATTATATTGAGCGTGTCTTGTTTCAGTGAGCACTTTGGTCGAACGAGTCTGTGATGTACATTGGAATTAGTCTTGCTTATTGAATTTGTAATGGAAATGTTGAATTGGGTGTGAATTTTGGCTGCATTGGCTTTGATAGCTGGAGTTGGGAACTTGAAAGAACATCTTCATTCTTGTGGTTGTGCAATCGAGTAGATAATCTCACCATTTCTATGTTTTCTTGATTTCATCTGAGTATCAAGTTCAAGGTTTTGTATTTGCTTTGCTAATCGACATAGTGATTTATCTACCTGGAAAATTCAAACCTCCGTATAATTGACTGTTTTTATAACAGCAGAATGAATATATAGGTTTTGTATAGAAGCTATGTAGGTAAAAGTGATTCATAAGCTTGTTGGCATGATGGGATAGGTCAAGTTTCAGCTTGAATAAAATTCAGCCAAAATGGAACCGGTTAGTATTACTTTGTAGCCCGATAACAGCTACAATGATTTACTAAACATTTTAATGAGAGAGATCTAGGTTTCGATTCCAAAACCCATTCCCCAACTAAAAGATGTTACTCCCAAATGTTATAGATGGCCAAAGTCAGAAGTTTGATGTTGATGTTAGGAAAAATCATACTGCATTGTCAATATTTGTTCAAAATCGTACAGACATTGAAAAGATTTTGTTCATGGAATGCCAACAATTCTTTGCAACAAAAAGGTTGCAGACTTTAGAATTCCTAATTTGTCAAACATCTCTGCAGAACTCTCAGCACTCTTCGTTCCATTTACCGGTCTTGAGATGAGGGCACTCTTAGTAAATCGAGGTAAATTGCTATGAACCATTTCCTTTTCTTCTTTGATTATATCTATATTCATATATCAATGAACATTACATAATAACACAATTATCAGTTATGGATCTGCTGTTTTATATCCCAGTTTCCATTTTTCTCAATCTTTTTTAATGGGATTCTGGGGGTGTTTCCAAAGTTCAATCTTTTGTAGGGTTTGATGTAAATTGTGCTGTTGCAAATATAATTCATTTCACCATTTCCTCCTTTCTTTAATATCAGCACATTTTTTTTTAACTTAAGTACAATATTACATAAACTCACGCGGATGTCCCCACATAGACTCGAACCCGTGACCTTTAAGGTCATGGGAAAGGTGCTTACCACTGCAACCCCAGGTGGTAGACCAATATCAGCACATTTTAATACCTTATAATGTTTATTACTCATACTTGTTTCTACCATCTGTTGCTGCAGTGCTGAAATTACAGATTGAGCATAAACCCATTCACCTTTGCAATTTTTATAAAAGATTGTCGTTTTTTAATGATGGGAGTTCTGGTTCGGATGTTCATAAGGAAAATGAAGCAGCCAACAATGAGGGGAAGTGGAGAGCTCCTCGCTGTAATGGGGAAGATGCTCATGGTTTGAGGAAACACGAAGTTCTTAGAAGAGGGATCGAGAATGTGTGTCGGATTTTGGAAAGTGGTCATTGGGGACCTTCCTTGGAAAATGCTCTATCTTCTTGTGATGATAAACCCGAGACTGATCTGGTCATCGGAGTGTTGAGGAGGATGAAGGATGTCAATAAAGCAATTGCCTACTTTCGATGGGTGGAGAGGGCAATGAATCAAGTGAATCCACCCGAAACATACTATTCACTTCTCATGTTGATGGCCAGGTGCAAGAAATTTGACCGAATCGAGAATATTTTGGAGGAAATGAGTCTTGCTGGATTCGGGCCTTCCTTCGAGACGAGCATGGAGTTAGTTTTCAGCTGTGTTAGGGTGCAACAATTGAGACAGGCATTCGATCTTATCCAAACCATGAGAAAATTCAATTTCCGTCCCGCATTTTCAGCTTACACAACTCTTATAGGCGCACTGGCTTCGGTTCATAAGCCCGACTACCCTGATCTCATGCTTTCCCTCTTTCATCAGATGCAGGAGCTAGGCTATGAAGTGAGCGTGCATCTATTCACAACCTTGATTCGTGTATTCGCTCGTGATGGCCAGGTTGATGCTGCTCTCTCTTTGTTAGATGAGATGAAGAGCAACTCATTCGAGGCCGATATTGTTCTATACAATGTATGTATCGACTGCTTCGGTAAGGCTGGTAAAGTGGATATCGCGTGGAAATTCTTTCATGAGATAAAAGCCCATGGTCTTATTCCTGATGACGTGTCATATACCAGCATGATAGGGGTTCTCTGCAAAGCTAATAGGATGACCGAAGCTGTCGAGTTGTTCGAGCAAATGGAGCTGAATTGGTCAGTTCCATGCGCATACGCTTATAACACGATGATTATGGGATACGGGTCTGCTGGAAAGTTTGACGAAGCGTATAGTTTGCTGGAGAGGCAGAAACTGAAGGGATCCATTCCAAGTGTGATTGCATACAATAGTCTTCTTACATGCCTTGGTAGGAGAGGAAAAGTGGACGAGGCCTTGAAACTTTATAATGATATGAAAACTGACGCCATGCCCAACCTGTCTACGTATAATATTCTCGTCGATATGCTTTGTAGGGCAGGCAAAGTTGATGCAGCTTTAGAGATACAAAATGACATGAAGTCATCTGGTTTGACACCCGATATAATGACCATCAACATAATGATAGACAGATTATGCAAGGCTAATAAACTCGACGTGGCGTGCTCTGTTTTTCATGGCATGGATCGCAAAGTTAGTGCCCCGAATAAGTTTACATTTTGTTCGCTGATAGATGGATTAGGTAGGCATGGCAGAGTAGACGAGGCATACAGATTATACGAGGAGATGCTCGATTCTAACGAGGTGCCAGATGCAATTGTGTATACATCCCTCATCAAGAACTTCTTCAAGTCTGGCAGAAAGGAGGATGGACATAAAATTTACAAGGAAATGGTTCGTAAAGGCGTATCTCCAGACCTCACGCTCTTAAACACGTATATGGATTCTGTTTTCAAAGCTGGCGAAACGGAAAAGGGCAGAGCCTTGTTTGAGGAGATAAAAACTCGGTTCAACCCTGATGCGCGAAGCTACTCGATTCTGATTCATGGTCTCATAAAGGCTGGCTTTGCGCGTGAAACGTACGAGCTTTTTTACGCGATGAAGGAGCAGGGTTGTATACTCGACACTCTCGCTTACAACACTGTTATCGACGGATTCTGTAAATCGGGTAAAGTTAATAAAGCTTACCAGTTATTGGAGGAAATGAAGGCGAAAGGTCATCAACCAACTGTAGTGACATATGGTTCTGTAATCGACGGGCTTGCCAAGATTGACCGGCTAGATGAAGCTTATATGCTTTTTGAAGAAGCAAAATCAATTGGAGTGGAACTAAATGTAGTTGTCTACAGTAGTCTAGTCGATGGATTCGGAAAGGTGGGTAGAATCGACGAAGCATATCTTATCATCGAGGAAATGATGCAAAACAACTTAACTCCTAACATCCAAACATGGAATTGCTTGCTTGATGCACTAGTGAAGGCAGAAGAGATCGATGAAGCCCTTGTATGCTGGAATTCGATGAAAGACTTGAAATGCACGCCTAATATCGTAACATACAGCATAATCATAAACGGTCTGTGCAGGGTTCGGAAATTCAACAAAGCATTTGTGTTTTGGCAGGAGATGCAGAGACAGGGGCTGAAGCCTAATGCTTTCACCTATCTCACTATGATATCTGGGCTTTCAAAGGCTGGAAACATATTTGAGGCTGATAAACTGTTCGAGAGATTCAAAGCGAATGGAGGTGTACCCGATTCCGCTTGTTATAATACGATGATAGAAGGGCTGAGCTTGGCTAATAAGGCTACGGAAGCGTATCAACTATTCGAGGAAACAAGGCTGAAGGGGTGTAAAATACACACGAAAACGTGTGTGGTTCTTTTGGATGCGCTACATAAAGCCGAGTGTCTCGAGCAGGCAGCGATTGTGGGTGCTGTGTTGAGGGAAACGGCGAAATCACAGCATGCTTCTAGATCTTTGTGATGTGGATGTGCCATTTGAGGATGATCGAACGATGTTTTTTCTTATCTAAGCACAAGCGCGCGTGCGGCCTTAGAGGATGATTTGTTGGATGATTATAAAGTAAGATAGGCTGAATCTTTGTTCAATGCATTCCCTCTTTGTATGTTGCTCTGTTTCATTAATATCTTGGTTTGTTGCAGTTAAAGGCGATATATCGACTCCATTGAAGTCGAGGGGCGAAGGTTGATCGAAGAAGCTCTGCAGCTCGATCTCCATTTGTTTCGTGCTCAAAGTTTTGAACAGGTCTTCACATGGTGAGAGCACGCTCTTCTTGGTCATTGTAAACAATTTTTCTTTTTTTTTTATTGCAGATGGTGTTAGAAATGAGGAAATGATTTTCTTCAGTAGTCTCTCACTCTAGCGTTTTCATAATTGGATTATGTAGCAAGTAGCAAGTAGCAAGTAGCAAATAGATTTTGTTACCGGTTAAAATCGACTTGAAAAATTGAAGCTCGAACTCAAGTTAGTGTAAAGCTCGTCAAGCTCAAATTCGGTTTAATCAAACTCTCTTGTTTGCAAAAGGCAATGAAGAAATTCTCCATGTTTTAGCAATGCATAAACAAATATTTTGTACAGGAGAGAGAGAGACAACATTTAACACATTAATAGCCTGATTATTTAGGAATCAAAGATGTCCCACTCAACTATGGAAAAATAACATCAAAATCTTAAATCTAGACACAGGTTTCCAGCCCTAATTATCCTTGGAACCAAGCACCTCCTGCTTAATCCGTTCGATTCTAGCGACCAACTCGTCCCGATTCTCCTGCAGTTAGAGAAGATAATCTCAGATTGGTAGCAGTGAAGGAATGTAGATATATTTCATGGAATACTTGGGACGCAAACCTTGAACAGTAGATAGCGAGAGGTGAACCAGATCGTGTAGCCAAGGCCAACAAGTTCCAACACTTTCGGGAACTGAAAATTGATCGATCGAATTCCAAATACACAGTGGTAAGTTAAGGTCTTGTTAGCATGCATTATATTCAGGCAGAGAAGAAATTACTCACCAATGGAATGGAATCAATGGCTCCGACAACAGCTGCTGCTAGCCAAAGCGCAACTGCACCGCCTCCACCGAGCACAAGAACTGAATACGTGTCCTCATAATCCAACTGAAATAAACACATTTATGAGGCTGAAATCAGATACAATTCCTCTACCATCGGATCAAACACGAAAACCATATAAAGAGAGCATCTCATTTGCGTATCATCTACATCTTTCTTCTCAATATACATTCTTCAGAGAAGAAGTGTGGGGAAATCGCAACCGCTCAGCATTGATATTATAGTCAATGTATCATCAAGCCTTCTGGAGCTTTCAAAGAGTTGAAAAATACTCATTATAGCACATTAATGAGGATCAAATCCGATATATTTCTAATACCATCAGATCAAACACGAAAGCCATATGAGCAAGTTTGCATATTATCTACATCTTTCTTCTCAATATACATTCTTCAGAAACAAGCTGAGATTAAAACTACAAGATAGCACCAAAGAGTCATCGATGACTCGTAAAGAACGAAAATCATAATCTCAAGGTTGCTCAGGTAACCGCTCAGCATTGACATAATAGTCAATGTATCATCAAGCATTCAAGAGCTTTCAAAGAGTTGAAAAATACTCATCATAGCAACCAAGTTTGTCAAGATTTTCATCTTTATACACTGAAATCAAAAGGTAAAAACATATCTTTCCTTGGTGACTTCATATTATACTTCGTGAAATATATCAAACCATGTAAAATTTAAGGGAAATTATACTATTATATCCCAAAGTATAGCCAATTATGCAATTCTATCCCGAACTATTTTCGTTATGGAATTATATCCCGAAGTTTCATTAATTATGTAATTATATCCTCGTTAGTTGATACCGCGAAAAATGTCCTTACGTGGTCGTTAAACTCCATGTTTTCAACGACGTGACCATCAATTGTGTTGCAACGAAGCAAAACGACGTCGTTTCTCATTATTTAGACACTTTTTAGGATCAGATTTTACCTTTCCATTTTACCACTAATAAAGGACTACGTTTCTAAATAATAAAAAATCAAAATTATTTTGCTTCATTGCAACATAACTTGTGTCAACATCACATTTTCTACAATGTCAACTAACGAGCATATAATCACATAATAAATAAAATTTTGAGATATAATTGCATAACAAAAAAAAGTTCGGGATATAATTGCATAATTGACTATACTTCGGGATAAAATTGCATATTTTGCCTAAAATTTCATTCTAAGAATCAAGTTCAGGAAAAAAGCAGCATACACAACTAAGATAGTATTAAATCTGGAATCCATAGAGGATCAAAAGCGATACCTTTATATCAAATTCCTCCAAGAACTTCAAAAACTGAAGATTCTCAATCAGAGAAGCTTGCTGTGGTGCTTCGCCTGGCTGAGTATCGTCATTTTCTCTTTTTTCACCAAAATTATTTGTCTCCACAGTTACCTCACCATCAGCTTCAGAATCATCTTTATCATACGGATTCCTCTCAGCTGAGGTTTCCTCAGATGTCGTCGGCCCCAGAGATGAATTCACACGGTATCGCAACCCTGTTTTAGCAACTGATTTTACAAGAAATGATCTTAACCTTTCTGAAATGGATGAATTAGCAGTTCAAAAGTATAATCCACACAACGAAAAAGGAAAATTGAGAGTGAAACCAACCAGAGTTGAATCGGATTTGCTGGAGCGCGAAAGGCAATTGAGCTTTGCAATTCAAGGACTGAATTTCATTAGGAGCGAGAAGCTTCGGCTGCATACAAGGAAGATTCGAAATGGCTCGAGCTGTGGACAACTCCATGTCTGCAATCTTGGACGAATTTGAATCGAGGGTTTTTGGAAATAAATAGGGGAATTTGCTAGGGTTTAACTTCGGGTTTTCTTTTTCCTAGTAAAATGCGAAATTTCAATTATTTTATTTATTTTATTTAGAAATTATTTATTTTTATTGTTGGTGAGCATGAGTGTAATCGAATGGAGTCAAATCGATCACTGTTGTGTTCAAGTTTGGCTCGTTTAACATCGAGTTGAGCTTGGAGCTTTATTATCAAGTACTTACATGTTCACAAACTTAATCGAACGTTATTTAATTTTCTAAATTTAGATAATAATTATTATTTTTTAAAAATAAATCAATTTAAACACAAAAAATATTCTATTTAATTAAAAAATTTATTATATTTATCACTAAAGAATATAAGTGTTATAAAATTAATAATTTTATATTTCTTATTATTTTTTACCAACGAACTTGCTCACGAGTTTACGAGTTAAATACTACGAAAGTCCAAGTTTGACTCGTTTAATTAACTAATTTCACTAAATGAAACTTTTATCGAATCGAGGTCCGACTAGTTAACTAGTAGCTTTAGCTTTATTGAGATTTGAGCTGAAACTTATAAGAATTTAATTTAGAAAAAATATATTCATTTCAAATAAAACAACACGAATTGTTGATAGCTGCGTGCAGCCTTGCGCATGGTCTTCTCCATCGAGCAGAAGAACGACGACCACGAACGCCACGTGGCGCTCGTCAAGGATTACAGATCTAACAAATCTGTGCTGGTATTCTCAAAATCCTCGTCGATTATTTGATCTCCTCAGCGGTTTCCGGTGAGTCGAAGGTTTTTTACTTTGAAGATGAAGGGCAATTATCGCGGATACTCACCGGAGTTCAAGGTTGGCGGCGGCTGAGGATTCCATGCTCTCATACAAAGCTTCTCAGGTATGCGCTTCGAATTTATTCAATTTGGTTTCAGTTTTTTCATGCTGATTTGCTTTGTTGTTGTTGAGTTGATGTTTTAAATCTTTGTTTTCCTCACTGTGCATAATATTTTCTGTGCATTATGAGCGTGAATTGACGTAGTTGTTTTGGTAAGATCGAAAATTTCTTAAGATTGAATTTGCCTCAAATTTGAAGGCTTGGAATTCTAGGAAGTGGGTATTGGAGTGGCAAATCGATGCGCTTTCCTTGGTCTGTGGGGGAAGATTCTGGTTTTTCGGTTAATGAATTGAACCATCATAAACTAGATTCAGCATTCAAGCACTTCACATTGTAGTTGACCTCAAGTTGACATTTTCTGGTATCGTACTTGGAGTATCTACCGCCGACAGCAGCGACTAATCTCCTCGCTACGTAGCGGGCACCTCAGAGAGTGGGATAGCTGACCCCAAGATTTAATGCAGCTGCATGCACAAGGCAGGATTCAAACACCTGACCTTGCTTAAGTATGGATAAATTTCTACCACTGACCATTTTCAAGTTGACATTTTCTTGTTAAAAATAAAACATCATGTTTGCTTCTTCGGCAATGCGATATGGTGTAGTTGAAGACGAAAGAAAACAATGGAGACTTCAAAAATCTAGCATCAAGGAACCAACATGAAAAGCTTGCCATTTCCTGTGCGCCACAATCATTTATTTAGATGTTGAAGTTGAATTTGATCGAGATACTGTGTCTAAGATCTGTAGTGAAGTAACTTTGAATATCACTGCATCTAACTTTGATATCCATGTGTATTTTGGACCTGCCAGATTTTATATTGGTGAATGGAAATCCAAAAGCAAAAGAAGCTACCAGTTATGTCTTTATTTTGCTCTGTTTTTATCAACCTCTACCTATGTGACAAAATTTCTGTGCAGGATATTGCAGTTTCTGATCTTGCACCCACTCATCCTGTACAGTTGGGCTTGGCACTGAACTTGGTTTTTTCACTATGAAATTCTGAATGCATCACAGGAAGCCTGCAGCATGGCGAAACAGGTTCGTTAGTGATGCACGTTGTTGAGTTAGTCTAACGCTTAAGCTGTGCTCACATTGCTTGTATTCCATTTTCGTTATCATTCTGGTTTTAGGCCCCCTACTTGAACTCTCTGTATCAAAGAATCTGTTCCATTTTAGGCCGTAAACTGTTTCACAAGTAAGAAGCATCTTTGATGTATTCTTTGAACATAAACCTTAATAAAGTTCGAGTAAATCTTGTCTGGACATTCTGTTTCTTGCCAGTACTTTCCCAAGTAGGAGTTCCTCTATATTCAGAATGAGAATCTTTCCTCGTCTCTAAACAGTTTTTCGAAGAAGCTATTGCTGCGATGAACGCCTTAGGCAAGGAATTCGTACAAGGATAGCACTCTCATCATGCAGCTTCTCAGGGACAATCTCAGGTAGCCCAACTATCAGGATAAAAAGAAAGAAACTTCTTTCACTTCGCCATAGTATAGCCATTCTATATATTTCCACTGTTCCACACTGCTTGCTTAAGATTCTAGACTGCAGTATAGTTGATAAGGTTATCATAACCATTTCTACCTGGATGAAAAGGGTTTTGGTAGAATTCTCAAGCTACCAATGATGGTTTCTCTCATTTGTCGATAATCGGGTTTTGTAGGATCAAATCGACGAGTCTTGAACCAGTTCGTGCCCCGATCTGCTCCTCAAGGAGGTGGGCTTGAATGTCATAAATCTGTAATTTTTTTTTTTTGCATATATACAACTGGTGATGCTTTGTAGTTTGCATTATGCTGCTGTGAATCTTATGTTTGTCAGACCTTCATTATTCAACTGCTTGAATAGAATGAAGCAAGAAAGAAATATCAGTCCTCATTTCAAATTGATTACACTATCATTTTTTTTAATTAACTTAAGTACAATATTTAAATAAAGCCATGCGGATGTCCCCATATAGACTCGAACCCATTACCTTTAAGGTAATGAGAAATGTGCTTATCACTACACCCCGAGGTGGTAGACACTACCATTTTGTTATTTGATTTTGCTTCTCCATGCATATCTTAGTGTGTTGTGACTTGTGGTATCATACAAAGTGAAAAAATGTAGGATTAGTAACATGGTAGATATGAATCATCGATTTTTTTGGGGGGAATTAGAATGCAATATTAGTAAATTTTACCTTGAATTTTTCTAATGTAAGTTGAACTCGTAACCTATTGGACACTAGCAAAGCGTGTTAACAACTTGCGCTTCTGAATTTGGAACAATAGTTTGTGATTTGGTGGTTAAAAATTATTCTAAAAATAGTTTTTACACCAAGGTTGTAAAAATTATTCTCCCCGAGAAATTCTACTTAGTTTAATGGAATATTGATTTGCTTATTCCTTCCAAAAAAAGAAGTAAAGAAAAAAAAAAAAGTAGATTT
>AYJT01112651.1:0-11463 GCA_001278415.1 Ocimum tenuiflorum
TTCCCCGTTCCCCGTCGTGCATCGCGTCCCGGCGGACCAGCTCAGGCCGGGGCGTGACACATTTTTTAATATTTGAAACTAAAAAGCGGGGGAAATGCAATTGCATCTAACAATCATAATTTGAACCTTTCATTAAAGTTATAATTGTAATAATAATAAATTCCACGATAATAAATACCAATTGATTTTATGCAGGTTTGAATTTTTATTAGTATTTTTCTTTCGCACCATTGAAGTTGTTACTTATGTCGTGGATTAACGGTGCTTCACTCTCTATTTCACTTCTAAAATTTTATAATTTTTATTAAAAAAATTTTTGTAAATAATAATTTATTATAACTTAGGATAATTTTACGAGTTCAACAAGATTTTTACTCTACCAAATTAGGGTATACAATAATTTTAGTATTTAACTTTTAGTTAATATTCATTATTGAAGTTGATTAATTCATAATTATATTTTGTGATTTTTTAAAATTTAGATTTTTGTTTATAAATACTAATTAGATTGTATTATATCACAATTGATTTTTAATTTTAAAATATCTCTTATAAAAATTAATATATTTAACTGTGGAATAGGAAATGGAACACCATTAGAAAGCATGATATCTCAAGTCCATGTGGATTGCATACATTATCCAATGCTTAAGTTAGCATTTAGTTTTTATGGATAGAACAAAGACACTATAATAGTATGAGATTTAATGTCATTGATGTTGAAGTTAGCTTCCCTTTATAGTATTCGCTTGGAATGACCCACATAATCGAGCATTATAAGTAATAGTTGGTGCTTAGACGAAAGGCCTCAAGCATTTGAATGTCTTTATTGGTATCGAATTTTATTGTTGATTGAGTGTATCCTTTTAATTCAAGGCATACTTATAATTAGTAGATTGAGGGCGGTTTTGTTACCTACTTTAGAAGTAAATCTGAAAAATAAATTTTTTGTCCTTAATAGTGAATCCTTTCAAAGTCGGTTGCTCTCGTAGTAAATGGCATTGAACAGTACGTTGAAAATTGGGAATATTCGATTGATTCTAGTTGTTGGGATGGGTCGACCAAATATTTTTGGGAATAATATACTTCCATTGAACAATGTGGATTCGCCATTACGAGTTGCATGTTTCCGTCCACTAAGTCAACTATAATTCCGGCGAGTCAATAAAAATGTGAGTAATACATATACATATACATAAATTTGTACGAAAACAAGTGTTTTGACTTTGACCAGAAATAACATGAAACATGCAAGTGATGTCTCCACCTCTCCTCCCACTCACAAAATGGCCGGAAAAACTCGTCTCGAAATTTTCCAACCACGTGACCTCATTCTCTTACATGCCAAACACAAAGGCTTCGATTATTGTACATTCAAATTTTAATTAAACTGCAAATGACGTTAGTAAACAGCTCAATATTCGATCCACACATTTAGGACTTTTATAACCTACGACATTTGAAAATTCCGATACAGAGAAACCGTATAATTCTTTGTTTTTTTTATCTTACAACCACACTAATCAAATTTACTTGTTTAGTAATATTTTTAATATTATAAATTATACTTTTTAATATTTAAATTTATATTTTTTTCAGTGTTATAAGTGATGATTTAGGATACGTAGAGTTAAAACGGTCTTTATTCAAAATTCTAAATAATTATAAATGCCTTTTGTATTTTTGATAATTATAACTAATTTTGGTGTCACCGCTACTGTTGAACAATCATAGCCGCGCCATCGTTATCTCTTCTAAACTTTGCTTTTCCTATACTACCCCTGGCTGAGCGGCTCAACAGCTACTCCTATTTTCGGCTAACCGGCTCGATTGTCGGCTAACTATTCTATTTCTTACATCAGTTCGTTATTTACTTCTTCTTTTTTCTTTTTTTTTTATTAAAGGGAAAATGCGAGTAACAAAGATAGGCTCATAAAAGAGGACAAAGATGTTGAATTTTTGTGGGGGGTTGGAGTAATAGTTAAACTTAGAATCTTTAAACTTTTAAATTATTCAAACATTCTAGGCGAGTTATTGATATTCTCAGAAATTCACATAGTCAAAAAAATTGACATAGCCCATTAATTAAATAAAAAAAGCAAAATGTTACTTAAAAAGAAAATCTTTTTGTGAAATGGTCTATGCATACTTTATGAAAATGATAACAACACAGAGCAATATTATGTATTTTGCTTGTTTTATTTATTACATAGATATTGTGAATATAAATTTTCGTCATATATGAGGTTAAATAAATGTTAAAAGTGTGGGTAGAACGTGAATTTATAAATTGGAATAATTAGAATGTTATAAACGCTGAATTAGTACCAACATGCTCGTTTTTTTCATCTCTTGTGCATATAATCATTATGAATAGAAAATTAAAATATATATTAGAGTATCTTGAACTAGAAAGAAAGTGTGTGGAAATAGTTTACTTTCCGTCGAAGCTAGTTTAAAAATTCTTGCATAAGCCATTTCCGCTCATGCTCATGCTCATGCATGGAAAAACGTACACAACATGCAATTAGTCCAAGTTTTGAGGTCTCACAAGTCAAGCCACCAAATTAATAAATAAATTCAAAATTAAATTAATATTCAATAAAATAAATTTCCAATTATTTTCACTGTGAAGATTGCGTAAAATAAGAAGAATTGATTAAGAGTAACATAAGAATCGTGAGATCAAAAAACTTTACACATTCATCAGCTATCCTCGAATTATTGTGAATGACATGTAGTGATAAACGTGCATGAAATTTTTATTAATTTGAGGAGCTTTATGAATTTCGTGCCTATAAATATAATTATCAACTAATTAATTAATAAAGAAGAAGAATCTGAGACCAATGACTGAAATTAAGGGCGTGGGGAAGGTGAAGGTTTTCTGGTGGTGGGTTCTAGTACCTAACCAATATTCTTTATTTTTTTTTTCTTATATATTCAAAATAATAAAGCTTTATACACGCACTAGATATCACTCGTACGCTATTTTACAAATCATACAAAATATTTGTATAAATTGGTGCAAAAGCCTCACATTTTGTTGCGTTAGTTGAAGTTAAGACTTCCGGTCTTGAATTTATACATCACTATGTTATTAGGCTAATCCGAAAAAAAACATTGACCCGCTAATTATTTTCTCGATATCGTACTTGGAGTATCTACCATTGACAGTAGTGATTAATCTCATCACTACGTTATAAGTACCTCAAAAGGTGGAATAACTGACCCCAAAATTTAACGTTGTTGCATGCACAAGATCGGATTCGAATATCTGATTTTACTTATGCGTGGATCAACCGCTAAATTTTGATCCTATCATTCACACGCTATTATAGTAAATAAATGTTATTTTCGTTAAGTAGTTCCATATCCCTTTATTTTTATATGTAACACGTGGAGGAGTATGGATGGAATAAACATGAGTTGGAACGAGTACACGAACTCCTATCTTAATTGTTTTATAATATATACTTGCAAGTGACATTCAAGGTGAAAATTATATAATTCGCAACATACCAAATAATTTGCAGGATTTATACAATATATTTACTGGATATAGCATTTAAGCAAAGCACCCTACGCCTATATAATTACGTTCCACCTACTCACATGTGATATTATGCTAAACAATACCTTGAAGTTTGAGCTTTGAAAGAAAAAACTCCCTCGGAGTTAACCCCTTTACTTTTGACTTCCATCACCATAATAATTTATTCCTCACAAATTGTTTTTTTAAATAAGCACAACTTGTCACGAGAATTCATAACTACACCGATTCTTTCGTTTAATCTGATTGGCAATATATTAGAGCCCGTAATTGACATGGTAGAATAAGATAATTAGTGTTGAAGTTTGTCCGATTCATGTTCTTATCGCATCGAATCAATAAGTACATGAATATAATTTTTATGTCGAATTTGTGTGTCGGATCGAATAGTCCGTTATCTCTTAACAAATTAATAGAAATTATATTTTTATTCAATAATTATAAAAATTTATCAAATTAAGGTTCATATATAATCATATTAAATTCTTATGGTATTTCATCCTGTCTATCAGATTAATTGTACTTGTTTATTGGTTTGAATTCTTATCATATACTATTAATTTATTATCGTGTTCTGGTTGAGTTTGTATGTATTCATGTTTAGAGATTTAATAGATTGAGTCTTAATGAATTGTGACTCTTAAAGGACACAATCCACGTGATTAACACCCCTGCAACAAAAATATATCATATAATCTGTCAGTAAAGCTACCGAGTGAGGCCATTGATCTTCAATTCGAACCTATTAAGGTTTTTTAATTGAGTATGTGTTTAGTATTGTTTATTTCTATTCCAAAAAGTAAAATTTGTAGTTATCTAGAATCAACTCTTGATTCTCAAATAGTGACCGTGAATTTCCTTTCCATGTATAAGTTGCACTATTTATCACTTCATATTTTTTCAGCATTTCCCAGTCCGTTATCTTCCAGTTTTGAAAGTATGGTTTCTGTTTTCGTCATTGCACATATTAGCTTCGAAAAGTTTTCTTTTTCTATTTTTTATTTTGTAACTTGTTTGAATGAATTGAAACTACAAGTAAATATATATCAATAAGCCTTTTCTTTTTCATAATTTATTCAGGGAAAATATGAGAATCATGATAGTTGTTTAACAAATATAATATACGTATTACAATTGAAATTTATATTAAAAATTTGTAATAAAGTTTATATTGTTATCTGATTTCTTAATATACATATTCGTTGTTTCTTTTTAACACTTTATTTTTTACACATTAGTTATTTTTTCAGAACTACCATAAAGTAGTGATCAAGACTAGACTCTATATAAGTACTGTTAGTAAGTGATGAGTGATTGCGAAATATTGAATGTGACAAATTGATGATTTCATAGTTTGTTAAACACGTTCCCGATGCTTCAATCCAAAAAATTCCTTAATTTGAAAGCAAGAAATTTCTCACGAGGATTAATTAAAGTGTTCAGAATTTTAATGATTCCATGGCAGATCAAGTTGGAGGTTGCTAATTCTTGGAAGCAAAAAAGAACTGCATTGGGGAAATTAAAATAAATATTTAGACACATAAAAGGGAGACTAACTTGATAAATTCTTGTATTTAATTAATTTTTTATGGAAAAAAATGTTTAAAATGCCATTAATTTTAAAATAACCCTCAACTTGATTTAATTAATGTCCCAAACGAAGAAAATTAAGATCGATTCAATGATTGATTAAGTAGCTAGTCTTATTCGTAAAGAGTGCGCTGTTTTTATGTTATCTATAGTAGTATATTCGGCGTGTTACTTTCTATAATTAATCATTCTCGATTTCTTTAATTATCGTTATATGTTTGAGCAGTTTATAAGTATTTCTTTTTTGAAGTTGATGAAACTAATTCTGATCTTGAAATGGTTGTATATATGTACAGACAGCCAAATAAAATAATATCCATATATATCAAGTAAAACGTTCTTGGGATTATTCATAATTAACAATATCTGAATATATGAGTTCTTAGCAAAAAAAAATTATCTGTTTAATCAGTTTTAGCTAGAGTATAGGGTGGCTGGAGCCTGGAGGACAACTCGTTATAAAAACAGACAAACATATTCCAAGAACCCTAAGAGGGATATAATCAGTTTGATTCTTTCACACAATATTGTACGAAATGAAACTTATGGCAAATAAGAATATTAGAAAATGATAATGACATTCATTTACCCTATAGTCAAAGCTTATCTATCTTTTTTTGTTTTTTAAATTCAATGGAGATCTACGGTTGCATAACATGTATAAACTATTGACACTTATGTATTTATTGATGGAAATTATTTATGTTTTTAATTAAATAAAATTTATTATAATTCTTTATTAATCAATAAATGTATGAATATTATAGACAATAATTAATCTTCCTTAATCAATAAATATTTTGACAAAAAAATTTATTGGTGAGAAAAAAAAATGCAAGAATAGGACATTTATATTGACTGATTACTAACTGAACCATCATCTCTTCCTCTTTAAAAAGCAACGCCCAAATCTGTAAGGGTTCAAATGTAATATCTTAATATAATATCATGTTAAAACAAAGATTTTATATTATTTTTTGTTGGGTTGTGAAACAGTTCTATGATAACACATAGAAAAAGAATAAGAAAAATAAACAATTGTACAATTACACATTAAAGAAAACAAAATAAAAGTAAAAAGGGTGGACATGCAATGATTAAATTCATGCTGATCAAGATCGTAATATTGCGACTTTAATCAAATATAATGATTGTAGCAAGCATGATTGGTCTCTCATGTTGTTCCAACGCCACGTGAAACGAAACGATCAAATATATTTTGCAGCTTTTGTTCGCATCTTTCTTCAATTTAAAATCAAGTTATATATTTGCTAAAAAAATCAAGTTATATATTTTAGTTGAGATAACTCATATAAAGCCTAGATAGATAATTTTCTGGTATCATTTTATTTTGATGTGTGATTTATGAACCATGCAAAAAGTCTTTTATTTCTTTTACATTTTAAAGATGTGAAATCAACTACTGTCGTTAATGATTTTGTGCAATAGTATATGCGATCGAGTAAAAAAATATAATAATATTGCATTCATACGGTTATTTTATTAGAAAATATTCTTTGTTATTTTTCCTTTTGTTTCAATACCAATCATTTTTTGTTTTGTTGTTTTAAATTAATTATTATGATTACTAACAGTTAACGAAGTGGTAGTTAAATTATTTATCTATAAGGAGCTCGATTCTTTTTGTAGATCTAAAAAGGTACATTAAGTATAATTTAAGAAATCCCCATGTATGTCCTGAGGTCCGAACTAAAGTTTATATTTTAATTTAATCATTTTACCTATCAATTAAAAAGATCTCCTTCGACTAAACAATAATCCGTTTTGTCCCTATTAAAGTAACATTTAACTCGTAAAATATATTGACTTAGTGGATGGAACGGAAACAACTCCCTCTCACCTTCATCCCCCATAATTAAAAATGGACCTCAACTGAATATACAGAATAATGTCGAAATAGATTTTGGCTAATTGAGAAGATGTGACCGCTTAACACACGAAAGCTAAGCTCTGAGACAATGACGATTTGTGACTAACCAAAACGTGTCAATGATTGGGCTGACATAGCCCGAGGGGAAAATCTTTGCTGGTGTTATGAATAGTGCCCACCACATTCATATGAGACTGTAGAGCCCACACTCGTATGTGAGTGTTGTGGACATGTAGCCTAGAATTTCTCTAGTCTGAGCCAAATCCAAGGAATTTACACCGCTTGAAACTCGGGCTTTAGATGTGTCCCTAGTTTCCTCTAGGCATGGAACACATGACAACTCCATCAACTTTGAGAAGGATTGGGCAAGGACACAAAAACCTTGAGACAATTTGAAAGTGCCTTCAAATTGTGATCGACTAAGATGAAGCCTCGAGGAGAGGACCAAATTCACAAAATAAAAAATATGGTAAGGTAGATCCCTAGAGTGTCGTCCCTAACAAAAAAAGAATGAGTGGGTTGGCTTCACAAAATCACCATTCATCGTCAAGTTACAATCGAACTCTCTTCTCTCAATGAATTAATTTATACGATGGGATCGACGATCTAGACGAGCACATAACAAATTTCAAATAGACGACATGCATGTGCCAAGGGTTTGATTACCGTTAGACACGGTCTACCTCAGGGGTCAACTGAATTGTCCATGTAACTTTGTAGTTTGTTCCTCCAACAATTCACCAGTAGTCGAAAAGTGGAAGGCATCAGATGCTTTGTATTCGGTCAAGTAAATAGAACACGAATGATAGACCGAAGTACAACCGACTAAAGTATGACAAAGCATGAAAATAGGAATCAATTAACTCCGGTCCATACTCTCAATAGTCTCTAGACTTAAAATCCTATGAATTTGACTCCAATCAAGATTATCAATCATGTATTCTTTACCATGTCATTTCAACTTAACATGTTTACCGTCCAAGTTCATTACCCTTTAAACTTGTGTGAACAAAATTGAACATGAATTATGTAATTGTTAACTCATTCATGGAATCATAAATTAAGAAACCAACACTTGATAACGAAAAAAATAACATTCAATTAAGCTCAAATAACTTCAACAAAGTTTCAAATCTTGAATTTGTTACTAGACACTAGCCTCATTGGCGGATCCGGAATATATATAATTTTTTTTGGTGGGAGCACCGAATTTTATATTTATTAGTTTTATATTTTTGTGGGACCTTTCTATTATCCTCTTCTCCATTTTTTTTTCCAACCCTCCATTATTACCTTTTTCTCTTATTTTTTTCAAGATCCGGCGGGACTGAGGTTGAAAACTCACGAAAATTACCTTATAAAATCAAATTAAATTTTTGGTTAGAGGGGACTTCAGCACCCCCTCCCCCAGTGGCTACCTCGATCTGCTAGTTGCTAGCCTAATATAATGATTATTTCTAATATAATAATAATTAAAATAATTGTAGCCTTCAAATCTCTACTTTTGAATATTTTCTCCCACTGAGATCTTGAGATATCTCATCTCCTTTGAAATGTAAAACTTTTGAAGAACTTGAAAACAACGATTGGAATTGGGATAGTTGTACATGAGATCCTATTAGTAGTTGTCTTTGATTCAAGTCAAAACAAGTATAAAACAATTCATGTAGCTCAAGTTAGGGCAATTCGAACAAATAGTACTTGTGCCTCAACTTTGCATACTTTTATAATTTTGACTTTAATTTTTGCGTTTGGACTCAGATTGAATGATTCAAGTTGTGTTAAAAAGCTAATGTGGATTTTTTTTTCCAATCATATTTATTAACATGCAAAAGTACAAGTAGATTGAAAGCTACGACCATTTTAGTGGATTCCTTCTGTAATGCGTTACGCGAAATACTAGATTTTGATTCATTTTCACTTGGTATTCACCAAAATCCTAAAAAATTGAGTAAACAAACATAATATGCTTAAAGAACACGAATCAAGATAATACTAGTATATAGATCATCATACTTCTAAAACTAAAAGCGCATCAAAACGACCCTGAAATATATGCAAATAATACTAGTAACAAAGAAGCCCTTTAAGGATCACATGTGGAATTATTACGGTAGGGCTATCCAAGTGAGCAACTTCCCTAATTCATGATTGTCTAGTTCACAAATAGCGGTTCATTAATTTGTTTAATTTAACCGACAGATGGCAATAGTTTGTGCACTGCATAAATCCGTTACTTGCGACATCAAAGTTCAAACTCTATCTAATAAGACACATGCGATAGCTTCCCCTGTTGGAGCTCATGATGTGCGTCGTCTAACTTCCCTTAGAGTAGGACTATCAAAGTGAGCAACTTAGGATGCATAAGTTGTACATTTGATTTCTCCTCAATGATATATAATTATTTATGAAGTGTGCTTATTATTGTTGTTTTTTTTTCAACGATATACTGGACGTTTAACTTTACAGGAGGTCTCTCGTTAGACCGTTTTAATCAATTAGGTGGGTTTGGGTTTAGGATGAATATGTGTTTGAATTTAGGATCACGGGTATGAACTTGGGTTTGTTAAAATGAACTATCTATATCCGTCGGCCTAATATAAGTTCTTGCCTTTAACTTTATTATATTTTCACTCGTTCACTTGAAAACGGATTGTGGTTAATTCAATTTATTATATTGCAAATGTGTAATTTATTTTTGTCAATACGAATTTAAGCATCACCAACCAAATTAAATTGAATTTACGAGCACTTTAACCATTCGTTTTCCAGTAATTATCTTGAATTTAATAGTTTCACAGCTGGAAAGGATTGATGAGATGATATGAGTTTCCATAATCAGTAATTAGGATATAGCAAAAAGCTAATAAAGAAAGAAACTTATCAAAATAAAATAAAATGAAAAAAAAAACTCAATGATTAAAACTGGCAAAATTTAAAAAATGAAAAAAGAAAACGTATTCGCATATCATTATTCATCCAACAGGAAAAGGTGTAACTCAAAAAAATAAAAAAGAACAGAAAATGGGGTCAATCGTATGCTCCACCACTCTCATAAGCCAACAGCAAACGTACAACTCATTTCAATCTTAGCAGAATATGGTAGTACTTTGGTATCAAGTACGAGGGGGTCCCGCAAATTTACTGTTCCGATTGGACTGATGAGCGGGGCCCCACGGAGTATGTTCTCCGATGTCGAAACACTGATAGATCTAGGCAATCACAGCGGGACAGCTTAAAAGGTAATGGTGGGGTCGCCCGCACCGGAACATCTCTACTTTTCATGCAATATTTTTTATTATACGTTTTTTTTTTTACCTTATATGATTAGACTAGATTAATCTAACCCTGCGAACTTCGTGAACAGTCTCAAAGCCGTTGGATTTGATGTTTGATGTACCTGTTTAACGAGCTGTTAGCTTGTCTTTGTCGCAATTAATTCTTTTTTCTTACAATTAATGCTTGAGAAAATTGAATTATGTTATCACATTAACTTTTATTTTTAACCATTTTTAATTATATTTATGCATTAATATATCAAATTAAAATTTTTACCTTTTCATTTAAAATATCCAGACTCCATTTTTATATATAAAAAAATATAAGTGAAAAATTAAGACACTCACGCTATATGTGTGTGCAAGTTCTTTTGAATTGAAGTAAATCTAAAATTTGTTATATCACCTAATTCATATATTATAGAGCTTAATTAATGTGACCAGAACCCTCCTTGAGATGTTATAAACCCTAATCGAAAAGAATAAGGTGATGCTTAGTTGGTGGGTTTGGAATGAGGGAAAGAACTTAAACCTAAAATGATTGTTTGGTTGGTGATTTAGGAATATATTTTTAGGAATGGTTCCCTAACATTCGAAAGTCAACCAAATCATTTTAATTTGGTAGGTCTCATTCTCAAACTCGTAGTTATTCATTCTTCCATCAAACGCATACTCATAGTGATTCCTAACAGTTAAATCAAACACCACCTAAATCCCAATTGAAATGTAATATATCTAAACTAAGATTCAATAAACTTTAAAAATGAATACTTTTGTATTATTTGTCTACATTTTTATAAATAAATATGGCATGTTTTATATTTAATCAAAGACGATGAGAAGAGGTTTAGTTAGATATGCTATTTGCTTTGAATTTTAAATCGGAGATTTATGATTATTTATAAAATAATTGTTGGTATTCGTGATCCCAATGAGTTGTGTGAAAAATTTCAAGGATCAATATATTTAATTTCAATAAAATAAATCGCATAGCTTCGCTCTACATTCCGAGTAGATAAACATGGTAGATTTATTTTCTCAAATCCGAATTCCTTTGAGTGAGAAATAGTAGTTCAAAATTGGTCATTTGGTGTAGTAAATGATGGTGGTGGAAAATGTGTAGGAACACAATTAATGTGTTTAATTGTCCC